>JAVKLA010000084.1:1145303-1163321 GCA_034782735.1 Sagittarius serpentarius
GGGGGTGGGTGGGGGGGGTGGGGGTGGGTGTGCTCCATGGCAACGGCGCCGGGGGCGGGGCCAGGCCCGGGCGGGAACCCACCGCCTGCGGCGCTGAGGTGAGGCGCGGCCCTGAGGCGGCCCCGGCCGGCGGGGGTGGGGGGGCCCTGGTGCCGGCCTGGGAGCCCCCCCGTTTGCCGCGGTACGAGCCTGCGCCCACGCTGGTTCTGAAGGAGCCTCGGCCCGGGAGGGGCCCAGATGTTCAGTACCTCCCTGGGAGCACAGTAGCGGCCTCGCTAGAGAAGGGAAGGGGGCTGTCGGATCAGGCTGGTGACGTGTGTTAAATCTACTTTTTCTAGTGCTTCTTCCCCGATTTTCCACTAAACGACGGAACAGCAAACTCAGCTTGTTTGAGTCGACTTCTGATCTTGGCAAAAGGACAGCACTTTGCAAAAGCGTAAGGGGTGCCCAGGAAGCATTCCCGCTCTTCCTTCCAAAGCAAATAAGGATGCAGGCAAGATCATTCCTGCAGCAGAGGTATTCGGGACACTTAATAAACCAGAGCTGGCTCTCAGCGAGTCCTCCAGCTGCTGCTGAAAATCCTGCGTTAGTTGTGGCTGCAAAGGAAAAGATGCCACAGGAACACCCAGGCAAAGGGAGAGCTCCCAAGGGAACGGTGCAGAAGAAAAGAGATGGGAGGCAGGAGGAGCTGGACCGCACCGAGAACAAGACAGAACTCCGTTAACGCAGGCAGAAAAAGGGAAAAAGAAGAGTTGTTCCATTTTTGAAAGAAGCAGCACATGGAGGAGACTGAATCATATCACCCAGTCACAAGAACCGAAAGTCCTACCACGATGAATAAAAGTTTCCACAACTTCTCATACAACAAGGTCAGGGCAGGAACACCTACCTTACAGGTAAACCAATTCTCCACAACACAACTGTGGGGAAGAATAGCCAGCATGCACTAGAAAGCACGGTCACCTAAGACAGGTTTCTCACCTTTCCGAACAGAAGGATGACCTGACTTCTTTCAAAGACACTCAGATACTTTGTGGAATATAGTTTTTCTGGTTGTTGCTCACAACAAAAGAACCCTATGGCTTAGCTCAGAAAGCTAAGGGTAATACAGCAGCAAAGAGAACAGCTAAACAGAACGGGCAGATTCCATTGGCTACCTCAAAAGCACACCTACTGCAGAACACAGGCTAAATCTCTGGATCTAATTTCCTGCTAGGCTGCTCCATCAGTCAAGAAAGGTTAAAGATTTTTGAAATACAAGTTAGGTTACCCTTGTGGTAATACAAATTGTGTGTCGACTTAATGAAAGATCAAAATGCTCTGTGATTCTTATTAGGAAATGAGGTTATTTCCATGAATATGAAAAACCCCTGCAGCCAATGAGTTGTTCTGCAATTAAAGGAAAAGCCCAGAGAAAAATCAAAACCCGTTGTCTGCAGAGGACCTGTAAGTACACCGATACCTCCTACAAATAGCCTGCACTTGAAGGGCATGGGTGAAAGGTAGCAACAGCTCCATAGAATACAAAAGCCATTTGCTGATACAGTATTTCTGTGGTTCAGAAATCCTAAATACTTGTTGAGGATCACAACTACAATGCAGAAAAGTGCAGACCAACATGACAAATAAAAAGTTATGACGTTGGAGAAAAATCACAGAAGACAAAATATAACACTTTATTAAAAATTAGTGTTCCATTTCCATTTAATGCACTGATAAGAGAGAAAACTTTAATCAATAGCTAATATAGTTACTGCATTAACTAAGTATTTTATCCATAAGGCTGACCCTTAAAAGGTAAGACATAAAAATACAACAAAGCCCGATGCTATAAGAATACAGCTTGATCACAGAATGTCAGTTTAAACAAGATCAGCAATCGTATTTCCTAGCCTCTGGGTACAAAATACTATAGAAATCCAAAGTCCTTTACTATTATTAAACAAATTAAGCTTCAACATCCCTCTGAGGTAGGGGAGGGTCTTACCACCATTTTATTACAGATGAGGAAAAATGACAAACATACAGAAAAAATGACTTGCTGCATGTCACCGAGTTAGTGGCAAAGCTGGAAACAGGACTCATGCCCACTCATCTCTTAATAAAACCTCAGTTCTCCTAACAGAATGGATGATGTGAAATTTGGCTGTAAGGATTTAATGCCAAGGATTGTCAGAGGATATAATCTAATTGTGTAAGACAGGGACTGCTGGGTCAGAGACATTCAGTCAAGGTATACTTCGTCTGCATCTCCTAGAGTGAATTGTCTCTGAAAATTAGAAGTCCTTGAGAGAAAAAAAAAAAATCTAATAAAAACCACAATAAGCATTTCCTGTTCTAAGCAGAATGCAGCTTTTCAATAACACCATAGCATTGGTCCCTCCAATGCCCTCCTAGTCTCGGTCAGTTATTTTATATTTTAACCAAGAAGCACAAGAGATAAAAAGTCAGTGGGATGGAACATTACGAAAGGATAAATGTCTCCTGTTCCAAAAACTAAATGTCAAGGTGAAGGTTAAACATTTAGTTTTGTCTCAGCATTTATCAAGCAGTTGGAGGCTGCTACCCTGCAGAACTCTCTCTTTTGACATTATTGCCTAATTAACACTGATACTGAAAAGCTGTTAAATGTAAGACGTACTCAAGGCACCACGTCTCCTCCGCTGCAGAAAGACTGAGGCTGTTTTGCAATGTGAGGACCCCATTACAGAAACATGCAACCCTTTATTACAGTACTTATGTATAGATGTCAGTTAATGTTTTCCATTCCTTCTCTCAGTCTAATATAATATTTGAATGTGCAAAAGTTCACGTCAATTTAGGAGCGAAGAGGACAGTAAGGTTTCAAAAAGACCTCCAGCAGCTAACGAATGCTAGTGGATGTAGTTAGAATTCATACATTACAAATGTGGCAAAAAGGCATCTCTTCCTCCTAAAGGCTACTATAAATTCACAGGCACATCAGTAAACTCATCCATTGGTGATGGTCTACGTAGGAAGCCATTACAAGTCTCTTAACTTGCAGACAAATGCATATAATTAGTAGTCTGTATTGTCTTAATAGGGATCACAAATTGTGCTATTTAAAGCCAGCAGAGAACAGTCTTAGGAAGCACAGCTGTTGGCTCTCTCTAGAAGTGGACAGCTTACTACAAATAAATGAACGCCACAGTTCAAAATGGCATTATCCTTTTCAGTGCTGCTTTTTCTCCATTACACCAGGTTGTAAAAATGTGTTCTAGAATGTCCAGAACATTCTTATCAAAACAATTTATAGCCTTTAATTAAGTAAAGGATGATTAAGATGAGAATACAAAGCATGTGCTACACCAAAACTACAGCAATCAAAATTATCAGAAGCTGGTAGTACAGACACTGTATGAATCAACATGCCATGATTTTGGTAGAGATAAGCAGGACTCTTAAGAGTGTAAGTGATGGCTGCATCCATGCCTACATTTAGACTTACGAAGAATTCACGTACATTATCCAACTATGTAAGCACTCAGGTAAGAAGTAACTCGGGGCATTCCAGATTTTATGAGAAACCCAAGTACGGCAGTCCTACCTACGGAGGCGATCTCTAATACTACGATCGTTTTGGCCTTGTGCATGTCTGAATAGCACACACCCCAGAACACACCTACACAGAGGATTTCCTGATGTTCTCCCATTCCAATCTGTCCACCAGTGGAGGGAACTATAGAACTGCTAGTCAAACGCAACCACAGGTATTTAACTGGGATCTCTCAGCCACATCCTGAAAATCTTACCAGGACAAAGAACACCAAGACCATGGTTTTGAAGTGTCTTTTGAATAAACAAAACTTTAGTGTTTATGCAATTAGATTTTTACTCTGAGTAAAGCTTACAGACTGACAAGAGTGTTCTGTCCGATGGCCAAGCACTGTTTAACATCATTCCAGTTCTAGTCATATCTTAATCTAAAAGCAGATGCTTTCTAATCAGTACTAACTGGGGGCAGACAAGGGAGAATGAATGAGGATGATACAAGAAGGTGAAATGGGAAGGGTATCTGTACAGATTTAACACACCATTTGTAACTACTTACAGTTCTTACTGATATTCCACAAATACCAAGTTATTTTGCACTTTTAAAAGATTCTCACAACCCAGACAGTTCTCAAAACAGTTTCCAAGATTAATCTAAATTCAAATCTGAAATTAATGCTACTGGTTGGCTATGGGACACAGGGAAAAGAAAACGAACTAAACCAACGCACAAGCTTTTCTCTGCTTCTTACAGCGTAATAATTCACAATATGAATCCTGGGAGTACAAAATCCAACCACGGAATAAAAGCCTCTGGACTATCACACAGATCTGACACTCATTCTCATTCACACACCCTTTCCCATACTCGTACTCGCCACAGAAAAGGAATGCAAAGATGACATTTTTCTGCTTATAACTTCTTTTAAACACAATTTTGCAAGGCTACCAGCACTTAATCTGTTAACATTCACTATGATAGTAACAAGAAAAAAATAATAGAAATCATTTGCCAAGAAACAGAAGTGCCATATGTGACTTTTAAATGGCAGCCTTATTTGTTACAAGATGGAAAAAAGTACAAGAGAATAAACTGAAGCTATTAAGTACAGCACGAAGACCCTATCGCTACAGGCTCTGCTGGTTGCTTCAAAGCACCCACACCACAGTGTAATTTAAATGGTATCAGTGGAGTGAAAAAAAATAAAAAAAAAAAAAAAAAAAAAAAATCCACATCACACTAGCAGAATTAAAGACAAAAAAAAGCCCCACAAAAGTCTTTGTCAAAACTAATCTCAGCAGCTGTATTTTTGCTGGCACAACAGAAAAACCAGCTGGGAAACAACTTACACAAAGCAAGATAAAAAGAAAAGAGGTTATTAGAATTTTAAAGAGGCCTTTCACAAAAAGGCAGGTGCATTACTGTGACAATGCTACTTCCCGAATGTGAGGAGAACTAAGTGAATGCCTGCCACATGTAGAGGTCTGGCTAGGCAATAAAGTCCTGCAAGTTTGCAGCCATTAGTGTTTTCTTACCAAGCCTCAACATTTTCACTTTCAAAAGCCTGAGTGAAAATAATGTTTTTGTTCCCTCCCCTGCTTCTATTACTACGAAACCATCTACCATCTTAATTCTGCTTATGACTTCACTTTCTGTCAGGCTTTTGCAGTAATTTGCTTTAAAACTTACAGGTAGAATTGGCACTGGTCAAAGCAGTTCAAGACTAACCATCGTGGAATCTGAAGCTTCCACGTTCGTGTACAATATGGGAACATAAAAGCGGTTGTGGAGCATGCTCCACCACTGTCACATACCCATAGCTGCCAATGAACAGCCAGCAAGTAATAACTGTTTACGACAGTGGTAAAATTTGAATCTGCAACCTACAGCTGAAACCTACAAGCAAACATTTAAAAATACAGTAACACCTTTTCCTACTAAACTTGAAAGTGTTTCCAGACACCCAATTCGATTTGCAGAACAGGCTTGACTCCAAACTTCTCAAAGGCCCTTTACAATTAGCACCCAGCCAAGCACTCAGAATAAAAGTGATTATTTCAGTTTAAAATTCAGTATAAGCTACCTTTCTCCTGTGTCCAAAGCCTCTTGCAGTTCCATGCTAGAAGAAAATTTTAATGACTATTCTTTCCACTTCAAATTCTATGCTCTAGAAGGGATTCAGAACACAGCACTTGAAATCACCGGTCAGTATCTGAACATTATCTAGCCTTATAAAATGTTCAGACTGTACTTCTCCAGTCACTGCAATTTTTCCCCTGCTGCTTGAGAAATTTAACATCAAATAGCACTTTTGGGCCACAGGAAGAAGCTGATGTAAAACTAGTTCGCCAGATTGCCATTGTTTTTCTATAGATAGGATTACACTATCACAAGCCTAAACAATGGCAACCCTGCCACAATCTGTTCCTGAAGTTTTCTTACTTGAGGAAGTTTCTTCCTTCACCATACCCATTTCTCCATCTCCCAAGACAAATCATGACATATATATTTAAATTTTCAAAGTTTTCTCATTTTTCACAAGGGGAGGTTTTTTTGATGACTTGAATCTTACCTCTTTGCAAGAGCTTCCCTTAGAATTAATGAGTTTTAAAGACTTGGAACACAAACTTTTGTATGTGTACTGGGGGAAAGAGGTGAGAGAAATCACCTGTGCAGTGCATCTGACTACTGGATAGCTAACCATTTCTTCTGGGGGGTTATCAGATGTAGTGTTTGCTACGAGCAGTCATGTTCAAGTTCTCTCCACCCCCTCTTCAGTATCTCGATTTAAAAACTGGAAGTTCCACTATACAAAACTCTAAAAGGGCAGGTACCTGGAAAAAGATTTTCAAATCACACCATCTCATCCAGGAAAAGCAGTACTTCTCACAGGAAGTAAGAAAACTGGCAAGTCATTAGATATGCAAGAGCAACCACAAACTGTCAGAATTGGTGTTCCAAATTCCATTCCTCATGTGGCATGAAAAGGGGGCCAGTCCGTATTTAAAGCACATGGTGCAAAATTAACATCTTAGTTCTCAAAGCCCTTGGCCTTTAGTGTTGCTTTGTGCGCACAAAATGCCCATTTGCTTCTCTAGGGAGCCAAGAAGCCAAATGAAGATCAATCCAGAGTCCAACTGATCCCTCCCTACTTCCTGATCTCCCTCAAAGAACATGGATACAAGCCTTGACACCAAACCCTTACTGCTCGACTGATATGCTAGTGGCCAAGCTGACGGTCATCATAGGTGCTGTATCTCTTCACATGGATTCGGCGCACTCGGTCACGAAGTTCAAAACCCTCATCATCCTCACTGTGAGATGCCTGGCTTCGGCTCCTGCTTGTTGCTTCCAGCAGAGAGTTATCAGGAACCCGTGGTGTTTCATATAGTAAGACATTTAGTGTTTCCTCGTAAATTCGTGCCTCAGGGAATTCAACCTACAAAAAACAGCACATGTCCTTTTCCAGATCTATACAGGATAACATGACTGGAACACATACCTATAAGTAAAAAGATACCTGAGCCATAAAAAGACATATACTATGAAGAAAGTAAAACAATTGTAAACGAGAAAGATGAGCAAAGCAGCCTAATTCCTAGCAGAGGATTACTCCCACCACCAGCTTGCCTACCTCACCTCTTCTTTTAGATCATTCTAGAATGGAAAACAGTATTTCTGATTCTTAAGTGCTAACGTTGGACCCCGGTCACCTTACCTGCACCACTGCAAGTCAGAAGTTAACTCCTGAAGTTAGGGAAACTGTACATTTATCATGCTAATTATCATATTTTCATATGGATGTACTGTGCTTGAAAGCAAGTCTTTAGGTAACCTTAGCAAAATCAGAGGTGGGAAGACTATGAGAAGAATCACTGGAAGCGTGGGGAAATCAAGATAGGTCGATTATTGGGAATCTGCACTCCTGCTGAACTTCTGTTTTAACAGATATTCTATAGTTTTACACATAAAAGCACAATGATAATAAAAATACCATGTTTTTAAGTGTGTTTGAGCTCAGGTTTCCCTTTCATTAATTTCATCCCATCCATTTCAGTTATTCAGGCTGGGACAGAGCAGTTTCAGCCTTCTCCTTTTTGGCACAGATCTTCCAGCACTCTGGAGAAATTTATACTCCCAGACACAACCATTTAGTCCAATTACATACAATGATTACATCAGTGCAAGTGAAACACAGTACAAAGTAACTGCAACGAAGTAAACTTATATAGGTATAATTAGGAGCAGAATTAGATCTTTGCTCCATTTAATTAGAGAAGAACTTAAAGGCATTTACATGCTTTAGGGACACAAAGTCCATCAGCTTTAAGAGACTAGTGCTAAAATGCACGTGCTTTCAGAACTGCCATTCTCAGTCTTTCCTTCCTCAAACCTGCTACCACACTTAGTCTTCTCTGAATTCTATCTAGTATGCAGCATCTTTTACCAAGACAGCAGCTCATCCTGCAGCTTCCTAAGCAGCGAGCCATCCTAGTAATTTCAATGTCACTAATGGTCAATTCCGGTCAATATTCAGGAGAGCTGGTATCAAAGCTTTCCCAGCAAGCGACATTGCTTGCCCCCAGCACAAAATCCGTATCCTTCTGCAATGTTATCATTAACTTTTTTTTTTTTTTTTAAACCATAAGAGACAGGTGGGTAAAACTCCATTACCTTGGTTTGCTTCTTCTCTGTAGCGTACACTATAGAGGTACAACAGACTTCAGCAAGTTTCCGACCCTGTCCATAGAAAGACCAGCAGCAGATTTCATCCCCTATAACATCCTTAATGAAAAGAACTCTGCCGTTGAATCGGAGAGAGAGTTTGTCAAACAGTTCTATGTTCTTCAGTAAGTTGTCATCTGAGTTACTGAAACACAGCAACAAAAGAAGGAATACGGTTTTTGCGGTTTTTCAACTGGCCATCTCTGCAGAATTTATATGCCTATTCCACCACAGTTTTAAGCATTGATCTAACTGCAGAACACAAATAAGTAGTGATTCATTGCCATATGCTGCCAAGAAAAGAGAGGGTAATAGCCGATTTCAGATACAAATAAGATGCTCTGATCCCCATGAGCAAACACACCAGCTTTTAGAGGTCAAGTTATATAATTAATAACGACAGCACAATTGCCCAAATCATTACATCAACTATCTACAACTATCTTTTCACTGACGCTCAAGACGATTAAATCACATGCTAACTGCAGTTCACTTTAGCTTAGTAACCGCAAAAGTCCAAAGAGTCAATGCATATTAGAAGGCCAGCTAAAAAGCAAGGTGTTCTGCATGTAACACTAGTGATACCATATACAAGTTTCTAGGATGAACACATTATTTAGGAAACTAAGTGTTACTGACAGCCAGTGCAATGTAGGATCTTAATTACTTTTCAAAGCAAGATCTAGATGTTCTAGAGAAAAAAAAATACACTGTATTACAGCTTTAAGGTCAAGTATAACTATCAGAAAGCTATTCTTAAAATTTAAAATATTTTACTTAAATAAGCTCAAGGTTCACACCTTGCTGCCAAGAATCTACCCAGAGACATGACATCGTACTTTTGTATGCAGTATCTTAACTTTTGCAAGTGGTCCAGGAAGGCTATGAAATACTTCTGAATCAAGACACTGCTAATAAGAACAGCTGACTGGGCTTTACATACAATACTTAGATCTGAACAGAAATATTTCTCAGACTAAATCAAAAAAGAATGATGTAAAACCAGACAAAACCTTCAGCTCGCAAGAATCATTTGATAAAGCAATCTGGGACTCAGCCAGTGACAAGTCCCAGCCTCTATCAAGTGGCAAAGCTCAGAAAAGAACGCAGAAGTCTTCATCCATTTACGTTATTGGACCACACTGACAACGTAACTGAGAAAGCTCCTTTTATACTGTTGATTAGGAAGAATAGAAGGAAAAATCTTTGCTTGCTAGCAGCCAGTATGGAATTTTAAATAAAGATGCCTCATTTAAATACCATCAAGGCATGCAGATTCATGCACAAGGAATAATTAGAACCCTACAGCTAGTTGAGATACCAGCACCTCCTGGTATCCAGGCTTCTGTTGCTCTCATTACTGGTACGTTTATATTTCCAGACCCATGGTGACTAATATGCTATTCTGTGCTTGCTTTAGCATCACTGCCGTAAGCTAAAGGGTAACACAGGGAGGAGTCCAGTACGAATGGCAGATACAGAATGCAGTCTGCTGAAAAACAGGCTGCTGTTCAGCACTCCCACAGGCAGCATTTCCTGACTACCTGAAATATCATGATTGTTAGAATTCATCTCTCTGACAGACAGACCATCAGTTTGTCTAGAGAAAAAAGCTTCCAAAATTGCATCTCAGACTGAAAATGCCAAAAATGAGGATTCTGCGTAGCATAAAGGATTACTCACATCACTTCAATGACTGGTTTGGGAAAATCCAAAGCCATTCTGATAGCATCATTAACAAAGGGATCATGACAGTTACAGCATAGAACAAAATAAACCATGTTACTTTATACAGGAGGAAAGCCAGAAAATTATTGCCCTGGCCCTAACTGGGTTGTTCCTGAGCAGAACAGATACCTTCCTTTGTAACCAAATAACTAATTCATCTGGAGGCACTGAGGGCACCTGAACATCAAGAATATCTGTAGGTCAGAATAAAAGAGTGCTGGCAGAACTATATGCACACTCAAAAGTAAAGCTAAGCTGACGAGATAGGGATCGTGGCTGCATTAGCTTTGCATTGACAAGGTAACGCTCTGGTTACCGTTTGTGTTGCATTACCTAATCTAGTCACATCTAGTTTCAGCCAATATTAATAGCCTCATCATTCTTATCTCTTGTCCCTGTTCCTGTTTATCCTTGTCACACAACTGAACTGTACACTAGACTTCAAGTGATACAGTTTATGGTGTTCTCCCCTCACTTAGATTCACATCAGCCAAAAATAACTGCACCCAAATCCATAGAAGATCACTGTTGTAAACAAAAAAAAACAAAAAAAAACCAACCCAAAAAACCCACCACCCAAACCAAACCAAACAAAAAACCCCAAACAAGTTAGGTCGTACCACATCTTCCTCCATTCCCATAGTGAAACTTTTCCATTAGAGTGGGGAAAAAACCTGACGTACCTGGTGTAGGAGTATTTATTGTTGCTTCTATTATAAAGCAGCTTAACAACAGGCTATTGGGAGACAAAGAGAAAAAGCAGAAAAGTTAAGTTCTGTGTTGAATACATTTAGAAAAAATTCAGTTTCTCACTGGATAGTTGTGGAAAATCAGTTACTTTCATTGATGATTCTATCAGTCTTTCTTCTTCTTTTGGAGATGTGATAATAGGGATGCTACAGACAGGTTCATACAAGTCTGTCTTGTCCTGTTTTAAAGAAAGAAGAGAGAGAGGAAATAAACTCGAGGGAGATAAATGCTAAAGCTAACATCTGCTGCTGCCTTCTCCAGCCTCTCCCGCCACGTTCGCAAATCCTGCGATGCAAGGGGAAAAAAAAAAAAAAAGCTCTGTGTTGCTATAGTAACCACACAGCGTTACCTTGATCTGCAATCCAGAAATACAGCGGAGAGACTTCTTATCCCCAGAAGGCAGCAGTAATTGAAATACTGGGATGCAGGTGGATGTCCTTCTTAGCTATAGCAAGGACTCTGAGCTTAAGTCATATTTGGTTTAAGTGGGTTTATTATTCTATCCTTTTTTGAAGGAAAAGGTAGTAAGAGTTTGCACTAGTTTTAATCAACTCAAAACACTGCGGTATGTAAGAATATCAGCCACTATGAACTGAACATTTGGCAAGAACAGCACACCACCAAAACAGACTTCAGCCCCTTGTGATAAAAAAGCAACAACCGAGAGTGTGTAGCACAGCCTCTGACCCCAGGTTCCTCATGTAGCAAATGAAGGAAAGCTCAATAGCTAAAAGGAAAGCCTTAGAACATTTTGTTGATAGAAGCAAGGTTTTAAATTCCAGACCAGAAGGAAAATGGTCAGTGTGGCTTTGCATTTCTTTCAGGGGATACAGGAAGTATGTTGAACCTAGTATGTGAGGCATTTATTAATTACTAAGTTTTATCCTGCAAGAAACATTCATTTCACAATGTTGAGACTAATAAGTTATATACATTGCATCTGAGTTATCTTATTAAAAAGCTGGTGGAACAAGCTGACTGCAATCAGCTGAATGCATAGGGACTCGTAAAGTGAATAAAGCTACTACAGGCTTACTTATTTCCAAAACTGATACAAAGAAAAGTCCTTAAAGTACTCAGCACTTACCATATAGGTCTTTTTCTCCCTTAAGATTCAAACTTAGAAAAAAAAGTTACCATGTTTTCAAAGATTCAAACCCATTCTGCCTTTAAATATTATCTAATTAGAAGTGACATAACTTGGGGGAAATTTAGACAAATGCCATAAGGCCTTTTTAAAACATATGCTCAAAATAATCATGTTTATTCAATCAGTTTCCTTTAAATTTCTGGCTTTTATTTAATTTCACACAAGAGGCACTCATTCACTATCTATTTCCTAAATAAAGTATAAAAAAAAAAGAAAGAAAAGAATCAGTCCCTCTATTTAAATGACAAATTGTGAACACAGTTTCTAGTTCATTCATCCTCCTGATGTACCTGTGAAGTAGAAAAGTGCTACTATCCCCATTCTGAGGGGTCAGCTGGACAACTTAATGGAAGCACAAAGGGAAATGATTTACCCATCGTCATACCAGACATCTCCGAAATGACAGGAACTCGAACCTACATCTCGCACATTCTAGATTCATATAATCTAACCAGGGGACAATCCTTCTCTCTTACAAAGAAATAGCTCCCTCGGTAATGCAGCCACCTCACTAATTGCACTAAACGCCTTCGGAGCACAGGCACCTGTGGCCTGGAAGGCTGTGCCATGATAGCACATGGGTCTGAAAACATTTCCAGGGAGACCAGGAACTAAATTTCATCTCTTATTCAAAACATCACAGGATCTCAGGTGTGCATACAGAGCAAGGAAAACTATGGCTTTAATAAACATACTGGATAAGCTCTTACAACTTACCTGACTGCTGTGTCATTTTCTTTCCACACCATCTTGTGCATCTAAGACTTGATTCCATCTCTAAGGCCACAAAATACTCTTTCAAGTTGTCTTAAGTAAATTTTATAAGCACAACACTCACAAAAAACCTTACAGGCTACTTCTGTTTCTTACCTGCAGGGCTGCTTGGCACATGTCCACTAAGCCCTGAATGAGATAATATTTGGCTTCTGCCATCAACTCTTTGATCTCCTGTCTGTGTTTTGGAAGTGCAATCGTGTCATCTCGGAGATAGTTTAAAATCGTTCCAAAGTGCTTCCCACAACGGTCTATAAGGATCCAGCCTGAAAAATAACGATGACATCATTTCAATCACCTCAACACTAGGGGGCAAGAGAAAGCTCCTCGGAGAGCTTAAATAAGCCTAATGTTTCCTGGAACTGCACATGATACTCTTGCCACTTCATTCAGTGCAAGTCCTTACTGACTCAGCAAATTGAAGTCGGTTACAGAACAGAAACTGAGAGTGGAACCACTCCTTTGGTACCTCCTATATGTTCTCAATACCTTCCAGCACCCCAAAAGAAAAGCCTCAAGCTAAAAATTCTCGGCTTCCTATCACAAGACACTAAAATTGCTTCAGGAACCTGACTGTGCTGTATCAATTGATCATCAGTGGGCTGCCTGACCAAAATTATTATCTGTGCCTCGTCTTTTCTGTATTAGGTTCTGATTAAAGGAACAGACCTTTTTAACTACTATAGAAAATCTAATTTACTATTTAACTGACTATCCAAGCCACTCAAACCTTAAAAAAGCCAAACAAAAAAAGGCAAAAAAGAAAAAAGCTTAGTGTTAGGTAGGTTGCTGCTTTTCTTTAGAGGCTTGTTATATTCCCAGCAAAACGGAGGTGTGCTGTATTTGTATGGCAATAAATGTATTAACTACTGCTAGAGTGCAATGCTGAGCAACTAGAAACTTATCACTAAGAAAGCCAAGGAAAGACTAGAAAAGAGAATTCACATTTGCAACAAGTAGATTTGGGATAAGTTCTGTGGCCTAATGAGAAGGATTCTGCAGTTTTCCAACCGTATCCTCTGCTGTTGTTCAGAGTTAAAGAGAGAGAAGCGTTCTGAAGATGCTGAAAGGTAGACTAGCCCAGAAAACCCAGTATGGGGAAAAAAGCTGTTCTAGTCCCCAAACAGGAGCAAAGAACAGGACAGAGACAGATCAGGAGGGAGCAGAGGGGGTGCAGCACAGGAAACAGCAGTCAACAGACAGTTCTTGCAATTCTAAAACATCCCTGAAGCCACATTCACCAGGAAACAGGATGTATGACTCGCTGGCAAACAATAGCAATGCAAGACACACGCAGGCAGAGGGCTTAATACAGTGCCAAACCCTTTTCCATAATGCAGAAGGCAGGCAAAAAAGTCTTATTTTGGGACCTTGGTACAGAAAACAACATAGGAAAAAAAGCTAAACCACTGCTAGATCCTCCAGCTGTAGCTGTCAGAACATGAACCTTGTTTTCCATTCAGGCTGAGGCTCTTACACAAAACTGTTGGGACTAAATACATTTAGTTGTACGTAACACTCAACAAGACCCAGCCTACTCAAGGGAACTTGGTTTAAATGATATGCAAAATCCACAAGGAGCTGTTTCAGTTTAAGTAAACATGCTGTTGGGCATCAAGTTTAAACTGATGTAATCTTGGCATGCAGAAGAGCTTTCGCATAGGAGTGTTCAGAAACACCAAGAGATTAAATACTTGCCAACCTCTCTCAGCCTCTCCTCCACAGTGCCACAACCCTCATTCTTAAGGTGTCATTTTGCCCCAGACTACCAAAGAGAGGAAAATGAAAGCACTTGTAGCCATTGCTGATACTGGTGGTCTTACTTGTTCTACGCTCAATAATGTATTACGGATTTTTATAATGCCAATATTCAGTGTCGAGCAGGAGGTGACATACTACTTGACTGACGGCTAAATGCTGTCACAGCATCATAAGCCACAAGTGGAACGTGCTACTGGGAGGAGGAAAAAAAGAATTTTCAACATAGCAACCAAGGCTATTCTGAGTTTTAAAGATGAAAACTGAAAGTCCCTCCCCATGTACGCATTTCAAATGATGCCGCTACACGACACCACGTAAACGACAACCCACATTCTGTCTGTTCAGTCTTCATAACAACATCAACGATCTGCATACCAGCTGTGATCGTACGAAAGAGAACCAGTCCTTCTGCTAGTTAATTTTAGTAACAAAAGAACACATTTTTATAAAGCACAGAGGATTGTTAGCGCCAATGGGAGTTGGCTGCCTAATGTTCCGAGCTACTTTTGGAATGTATCTTTCCCTACATCCTTAACTGAACAGTCTTACGATATTTAAAAGACCTCCACCAAAATCCAGTTGTTTAACAAAACTGTCAGCAACAGAAGACATTCCCTTACCTTCCTTGTCTGTGAGCACTTCCATTCTGCCGCTGAACATGGCCTTAAGCATAGTGTCGTGCCTGGTCAGTACTTGTACTGTAGTGTAATATAAAGAGCCCCCAACATTCAGTCGCACGTACTTGTTACCAAGGCTGCCCCCTTTGAAGCTGCAAGTTTTGGGCTTGGGCCCTGCAGCAGGACAAAGGGTGGCAGTTAGACACGTGTCCCCCGACATCTCCTTCTGTAGGTAGATGACAACCCTGCAGAGCGTGGGCTTGACGGATTCCGCCGTGATTGGTGAAGAGTCACAAGTCACCAGACAAGGACGGCAAGGCAGAAGCGGTCATAACCACTGGGCCCCTGAAACAGAAATGCCTAAGATCACTACAGAAGCCTGGAATTTCCTTTTACAACAAAACCATGAAGCCCACGTTAAAGAAGAAATACTTTCAGTAGATTCCTAAGGACACATCTGCACACATTCTGACAAAACAAGATTTAACCATTTTTCAGACAACTTACACAGCAACAGAATGGTTGCTCAGCACCATGCAGCTGCATTACTGTTCGTGAGACGCGCTGAACTTTTCTGGACTTCCTGTTATTTAGTCTTCAGCCAAGACTACAAACACCATACGATACTGCAGTCCAAGTTTAAACACTAGCTGGAATTCCGCTCCCTCTCGACTTCCCAGAAGAACACAACTCTTTTTGTGTGCAGAGCGGAAACACAACGGAAGAGCTTTCTGCCCTTCCTTCAGCTGGGGCGCGTATCTCTACCTGTGGGGTTTGTCGTTGTCGTTTTGTTTTTTAACTGGAGACATTTACAAATGTCTCTTCAAATGCCTCCACATTGAAATGCTGGACCATAACATGTTTTCTATTTCCTGGCAACTCCTCTAATTCAAAACCCTTCTTCCTCCATCTTGGAACGCCAAGCAGTCAATGTAGTTTTAATTTAAACAAACAAAGAGTTTTAACATCACCCCCTCGCCAAGTATGTCCGGTTTTTGGAACATATGTCTCAACTAAAAACCCAGCTAGACATTCACTGCTGCTTTCTCTCCCCAGTCTCACTGTGCCTATTCTTCCATCAACAATAACCTCAAAATGGAAACAAACAAATAAAAGAGTGAAACTCTAACGTGCCAGATATGAGGTTCTTCAACTGGAAAAGTACAAATACAAGTTCCTTACCTATCCTTCTAATAATTATTGTTCTCAAAAACATTTTGCCATTGGGGTTTTTTTTTTTGTTAGTTTTTTTTTTAAAACTCTTTCAGACTACAAATATCTTCTCCCTTCTCTGTTCTGTGCCTACGGCACGTGAGCAACCTTTTACAAATAAATATAATAACCTGCTAATTATCTTGCTATTCTTCCTACATCTTTTTCCTTCTCACCCCACCTCAGCTTTCAACACAGAAAAAAACCCACAAGCATCCAACTGTACAGCAAATTACTTGGCAGCTACGGATGGTATCTTAAAATTGTCAGAGATTTGAGTAACTACTGAACTTAGAACGACACCTAAAGTGTAACATTATTCTACAATTCCTAACTCAGTAATTCTAATTAAGCAAACACTACAATATCTACTAAATAACAAGCAATACAAACACTGTGCAATCATCAAGACACAAACCAATTCTAAGAATTTTAGTGCCAGAAAAGCTGTTTGTCTACAAATGCTTTAACCCGAACTCCCATTAGCTGCCATCATTCTTTACTTTCAGCTAATCATAAAATGCAATAGCAAGCTATAGCCTACATCTGGACAAAACAAAGGTTTTTTTCTGGCTACGTCACTTGGGCCAAGTGGTCCACAAGCAAATCCGAGTCAAAGGCAGCCGCACGCTACACACGGAACTAGCCAGAAAAGTAACTCCTGAGTGGTAAGCAGGCAACAACCACCAAAAATTGCATGTTACAGTCATGGCGTTATATAAGAAGTTAATTACTCAAACACAGCAGCTGAAGCTTATAGAGAAATCAATCAGAAATCATCCAAGCTTTGGGAATAACACAGTTCCTCCTAACTAGTCACAGGTGTTTGCTGCAATCTGTTAAGAATAAGTAAATCAAGACCAGAAGCAACTACACCTTGCCTCACAGCTCACGCCTCCGGTAACGATGGCAATATGCCCCACGTTTGTCACCAACGCCCTACCTTGGTGTAGCCCCTCAGCAATCCCTTCTGTACAACAAAGGCATATGCTTGTGAAGGCAGCCAGACTGAGAGAAATCCAGATGCAAACAGAGCTCCCAACTTCTAAAAGCCATCCGTCTGAACGTACTCAACAGAATCAAGTCTACGGTCAGCTCTGCCACTTCAGGCCTTCACTTACTGCTCTGACTATGCAGAACGAAGCTAAACATGAGCAGAATCACCAGTGCTGCCAGCCCAAGCAGGAGACAGGACTACTACACGTTCGTTAACTAATAAGCCAGGAGGCTTTTGCTGCAAACGCTGCCCTAACTTTTGATTAGCCCCGCTACCACAAGAGAAAATTTTCTCCGTCCCTGCCTCGTGCGGGAGGAGGACGGCGGGACACTGACACAACAGCTCGGACGCCACGCCAGGAAAGGGGCCCTGCTGAGAACTTCTGGAAAAAGGAACGATCTTAACGGCTCAAGGTGGGGTGGGGTGGGGTGGGGTGGGGGGACGACACACCCCCAACCCCCGCCCGCCGCCGCTGCTTGAAAACCGGGCATGCTTCTGGCTAGAGCTCTCCAGCCCCTCACGGGCCCTCCCAGCTTCTCGGCACCCCCCCCCAGGCGCTGCCGCAGCCCTCACGGCGGGGCAGAGGCGGGACCCCGGCCCCGCCAGGCCGGGCCGGCGGAGGGAGCGCGGCCGGGCCGCCGCACGCAGCGATGCCTTACGCACCGGGGGACGGCAGCACGCCCGGGGAGAGGGCTCCGCCTGCCCCAGCGCCGGGCTCCGGCTCCCTTCCCGCTGAGGCCGGCGGCGCGCTTCCCCGCGGGGCCCGGTCCGGCACCTGGAAAAGCAAGGA
>JAVKLA010000084.1:1170456-1184036 GCA_034782735.1 Sagittarius serpentarius
CGCTGCTCGCCCGCGGCCGGAGCCGCGGCTGCGCCCTACCCCGCTGCCGGGGAGGGGGGGGGCTGTAGTTTTTTGCCAGTTTCTCCCACGTCTCGGCCAAGTCCAGCAGCCAGGAAAAAAGACAACCGACTTCCTCTTGTACAACCATTTCTGACCGACTGGGCTATCTGCTACAAATGGTAAAGCTAGGAGAGTTAAAGATGTCTTTTAATTTTGCACCTAGGATCAAGCTGGGGAAAAAACCGGTGTCTTGACTCCTGCTAGCAGGCCGCCTTCCATTGACGAGTCGCTCTTGACCTACAGAGCTCAAACAGCCACCGCAGCAAGTAACAGCATAATCAGATCATTCAGTGGGTCTGATTCCATCCTTTATTGAGCACAGAAGTTGTCCAAGGTGTACACGCAGATTATGTATCAATTATCTGCTTGGATTCCAGTTTCCCCCATTTATCAATGTCACAAACAGTTTTAAAGGAACCATACCTGAGCAGGATTACAGAAGTACAGTGAACAGAATTTTCTATCAAGTTATACTTGACAGAAGAATTTTAAAAAGTTACAAAGAACAAACAGTTCAAGGAACTCACGATATTCTCCGTTACTAAAAGCAATAAAGGGTAAAAAAGATGATTAGAAAAATTGCTACCCGGTAAATATTAAAACCATCTATTCAGTCTGGGGAGCACCCAAACGCTCCCAGCAGGTCAGACGGAAAAGTCCCAAATACGCCACTGATAAATTGGCTGAAGGAGAAAAGCACTTCGTAACTTTCATGAATTAATTGGTTTGAATCAGTCAATGGTATTTCACCATACGTCAGGAAATGGATTTTAGCCACTTACTGTTCCACAGCTGGTCTTGTTTAGCGCCTTTGCATCACCTTCACGATGTACACACAGAGAGATTCGGCCTTCTAATATTTGGATGTTCCTTTGACAATTTGTGAATAATTTGAAGTTACTCTTTCCACTCGCTACTTCTGTACTCTTCTCAAGGCACAATTAATAAAAGGAGATGCAGAAGCTATATTTAGAGAGCTTAAAACTTATGATTACAATCTGTAATTCAGTTGACACTGATATCAGCAAAGCTTAAAACTGATTAAAAAGCAACTCTGAAAACTGCAAGCCAGATTTGAACCTCATTGGGAAAGAAAGCAGCCGCTCTCTCGATGACCTCGCGTTTAGATCACTCTTAAGTGCATACACGTGTGCGTTCACTTTAGAAATGGAACGATCTTTGTCAAAGACAGCTCTTGAGAGGTCTCACTTTCATTGTAATTGATTTACATTAAACATTTAAAATGCAGTTGAGGCTACAGAAAACATTACCATAACTGGTTTTTATATATATTTGCACACACAATTTTAGTTACACATTTGTGCCTGTTTCAGTTACTCAGCCTGCACAGTGTCCTGCCCACATTCGTAGAAGACACCCCGAAAGGTAAATGTCCGAAAGACGTTTCATTCTTTTTATGTTTATGAACGAGGTTAACCCACGGACCTCTAGCAATTAGCTCCAAAAAATACACTGATGCACAACGCGGTCTTTGCCAGTTGTGTCATTACGTGCTCGTACCCTGACAAAACCGTGTGTCAAAATGAGAAGAGCCAACAAGTAAACTGCCCGTTTGCACCGTCGTCCTACCCCGAAGGAGAATCTAATGAGCAGACTACGTAGAAACGGCAGTGAATTAACGGCAGCTAGTTCAGCAACAGACAACCATGAAGCAATAATGACACCATCATCACCAGTTCCAAAACATGTTCAAATTGACCTCATAATAGTACGGAGACTTTCAAGAAGAGGTTTGAAGAAGAGGCATACACATGAGCCACAAACAGCATCTGTGCCAGCCCTGGGAAGAGAGCGCATGCTAAGGCGGCTTATCAGTTTATTTCTTGTGAGGCCCTGAGGCTTGAACCGTACAGTTCAATTTGCTTCATCTCTAAAAAGGTCGCACCCGCAAAACATGAGCATTTTCAGCCACATTCTGCAAAACCACTGCACGTTGGATTCTTTGCACTAGGACTGCAGAAAACAAGAAAAGCATTTCTGCTGACAAAAATGACACGAACTTTGCAACTTCAGTAAAATCCATCCTTGACTGGATGTTTTTCAGCCTCCCAATAAAGTGCAAGTCAATTGTTTGTTTTGATTGAATCAGCAAGTTTTGCCTTTATCCAGGATGAAGCTTAAAGAGTAAATGAATATTTTGTTTAAGAAGTCATATATATGTGCATATGTGTGCATATATATATGTGTATGTGTGTGTGTATGCATGTGTGTGTAAAAATCCAAACCCTGCCTTAAACAAGATACTGTAAAGTCTTTTTACTTGTATTCTTTTAGACAGTACTTAATCGAGATTGTAACAACTCATCCTTAAATAAAGGTGGGAGATCAGACAGGAAATAAAGATAACACCACTTCTTTTTCAAATGTCACATTTAATGTTTTCACCACTGTACTTCAAATCTACATTTTACAAAGTGACCAGCAAGTGTGCCACATTAACTGACCAACCTCTGAGATTTTACCTTTCATACCAGTGTCTTCTTGGGCTCTTTTAATTAAACACGTTTCTCATTCAAGTGAATTGAAATGCTTCAGTTGGTTTTATTCTCAGGAGCCTCATAAAAAACAAAGATATTGCACCATCTTTGTTCAGTTATTCAATGTTTGTCTCTTTCACAGCAAATAATTACTTCATTGAAGTTAAAACTTCCAAACATAACTTACTAATAGTCTCCAATTTCAGCTCAGATCACTCTTGTTGAAAATACTCTGCTAAATACAGATAACTTACAATAACTTTAACAGTTAATTGTCCATAACAAACACCACGGTTTTTCTCCAGACCAATGCTCAAATTTTAAGACCACCCTTCAGTATTTCTTTGTACAGGTGAAAAACAGTCTTCAATTTTCTAGTCTTGTTTTAAATATAAAAGTTGGAAGGGACATTCAAGTTTCAAGTCTCCACACTGAACTTAAAAAAAAAAAAAAAATCATGTGGAGGTAAACAAACCAAGTTGTATACTCCAGGAGGTAGAGGCCTTCAATTTGTGTTCATATATACATATGCACAGAATTCAGTGTTCCAACAGAAAAAGAATTAGCCAAAAAGTAATAAAAGTTATTTACTACTGTGACATTTCAAGACTTCCACAGCTTTGCCTAAAGACACAAACACAATTAACATAATTCCCTATGTGCTTTTTTTTTTCCTTTTTTTTTTTCCTTTTTTTTTTTTTTTCTTTCCTCTCAACAGTCCAGTGCAGGAAAAAATTCTCACAAAATTTCACAGACCTAAAATGTGCAAGCTAGTCTCTCTCTATACAGCAATGATGTCAGGGATCTCTGAAATTAGCCCATAAATGGAATTATTTACACACATAGAAGATGCATGCTGGGGGGTTTTATGTAAGAAAGAGCAGAAAAACTTCTAATAAAAATAGATTAAATATATATATATATTTATACTGGGTAAGGAAACAGAAGTTTAGTCTCTCCTAGTCACAAACTCATTCTCTCTACTCACAACATTTGATTTTAGAACAGCACACATCACCATCACAGCTCTAGTGAGAAGCTATTTATAGGATTTGATCATCAGGTGACGTGCCCACTTACTGTGGTCACTGTCATCTGACGTGACTTCATGATTGGTCGCAGTCAAGTTTTCTGTATTCCTTAGTTTTAGAAAACCCCAAATCTTCAGGAATGGCTCAATATCAAAATGTATGTCTATCTTTTTGTACAATCTCACTTCAATAAAAAAAAAAGAAAAAACAAAAAAAGAAAAAAACCTCCCCAAATTTGGTTCAATTCTGTTTGTTCTGAGCTGAGCCATCACAGCTGCACTAGAATTCATAAAACACGTGCAACTCTGGGTAAAATATTTTCTTCTAAAAGCACAACCACTTTACAAGATTAAAAGTCTAGTACATTTCTAAATATTATTCATATTGTACAAGTAGTGGTTGTTAATTTAAAACTTCATTAGTAAAATTACAGTACAAGCATGATTAACCTCCAGAATTGCAAATCCCAGACTCCAGTGGAAAGCTACATTACATCTTCAGTAGTATATTATCTTCCACTTTATTCCCAAACCAGTGGAGATGGCGGCATCTCAGATGGTTGAGCAACTGTGGAACTAGAATGCAGGTGATACAGAAAATCAGTGTTCATTTGCAATAGCTAATAGACAAGAAAGTTAATGCTCAACCAGTAAGAAAACATTTCCTGGAAAACAATAAAACCCCAGCAAAACCAAACCAGAACGGCCCAAGACCAACAGTTAACAACACTGACAACAAATATTCCGTATGCTTTTATCTACTTATTTTCTTAATGACTTTTCATCTGTTGTTCCTTTTAATGTTTTCACAGGGCAATTCTACAATCGAAATTCAACTTGTCAACCTTTCAATTCTAATTTTTAGTCTGACTTCTCTACTTCTAGGCAAAAATATTACTTGAAACCTTTGCACATTTTACTTAAATTCTAGAAGAATTAATTAAAATATTTTAAAAATGTAACCACACAAGAAGTTATCTATGGGCCTTTCCTACTCTCAGAAACTTAAAACATAAAACATTCTGGATGTGTGAATTCTGTACTACTAATAAATGTGAATTAATATCAGATGTGATTACATACAGTTACCTAATAAAGCTCTTAAAAGCAGCAGACTGAGGGTTGATGCAGAGAGGCACTCTGTTTCCTTTCTGCTGTTCCAAAATGAACTGATGAATTATTTCTGTGCATAGGAGAAAAATAAAAAACATCATCCCATTAACACTTTGTGCTTCAGTAAAATGCAATGTAGACTGGAGGACAATATAGCTTCCGTTACTGGAAGTACATTTTAAGTAAGGATAAAAGAACTCCAGCGTCCCCAACCTAATCTGATGCCATACCTCAGAGCATAAATTCTCAGAGAACGCTTATATGCGCACTGAAATAAATGTGTGTAAGATAAAACCCTAACCACGACTATAATACTGAACTGACAATAACCAGTTATAGATTAAATCCCAATTTTAGGGCGTAACTTTTTGAAAAACAAAGAATTCTCAACTCTCACTTCTATCTGTTACTCAGTCCAGTTTGATTCATGAATTCAGTTACTACCACCAAGCACAAAACCGCCACTTGAGATGACTAAACCAAAAATGTAAATTTTCATAAGGAAAGAGGAACTCTATGTACAGTTGCCAGACAAAACATCTTCTCATACACATGCGTGCGCACACCCCCCCCCCGAAAAACAGAGCCTGGAAGGTTTGGCAACGGGCTGCTCCTCTATAAGCAGCAGCGACGGTTGCCAGAAGAGAGCTCCATACGCCCAGCTGGTACGTTAGAGGCAACGTGCTGCAATCTGCATTGCTGTCAGCAAACTTTAAAGGCAGCGTTTAGAACAACAGACGTCAGAGAAGACAGCAGATCTATGTACACCTCTGGAAAGTGATGGCCAAAGAGAGAGTTTCCCAACAGAAAGAATAACAGGATAAAAAGAAAACAACGTTACAAGAACTTGTAGGAACTATCAATGTGAATTTCAGAATTAGAAGTTCAGGATATATCCAAAATAAGTCACGTTATCATGGCAACATCATGGGGTATTTTTGTCCCAAATGACGGAACTGTTTGCTAGAAGCTGCTGAGGTAACACACTTCTTCTCCCTCTCCCCCTCTTGAGTTATTTGAGCTGCCACCAAACAGAACCTACATCCCCACTACGACCTCCCCTACTGTATTGCTCTCATAAAAGGACTGCTTTCCTGATTGGATCTGCTTTCAGAAGAAACAAAGCCTATTTTATGGCTTGTTTGCTGTGATGGAATCAGACGTCAAACCTCTAGTGCCACAAAGCAACTGCTGGCATTTAATAACGATGTGCAGCAGTAGTCTCCTCTTCCAGGCACCGGGACTGATTTTCCTCACGACAGCACGTCACGACCCAGAGCGCATCCTCTGCATTACTGCCAGAACCACCGAGTGGCCCCAGCGACAGAGCTTACGACAGCAGCTGCTGTAAAGGCACCTGACACGGACGTTTCAGCGTGAGCAGACTGTGATAGATGAGCGGAAATGAAGCAGGAAGTCTTACAAACTGAGACTACTCAGCTTCAGTTACTTGATGCTGCTGCCCCTTTGTGCAGGACAGCTATCAAGGTAACACCTCGCACCCCAAAAAGGCAACAACAGTGATTCCCCTTTCCCCCCGCTGCAGTCCTTCAACAAAAGAGTCAGTGGCGTGGGGAACACTGACATCAGAGAAGGATGCTATTCAAGTTTGAAACCAATAGACTTCTGCATGTCAACTAATGCATGTGATATTATGTCATGTCAGAACATTTACAAGCATTTCTGTTCTTTTAGTGAAAAGAAATTATTTCCTGTATCTACTATGGAAAAATACCTAAAAGAAAAAAACACCAGGGTTAGCGTATGCATCCAGATTGCACATCCTAACTACGTACTTCGAAAGGATGGAGCAGGAAGATAAACGCAGATGCAAAGGGTAACTACTACTTACCTTTAACCTGCCGAACAGAACTGAGGTTCTTTTCAAAAGTGTCATCAAATTTGGGATTCGTGATGGGTTCAAAATCACTAGTATAAACTCTTCCAGTAGATGTGGAAAAACAACATTTACACATACAAGTGTGGTATCGCAACCGCCCTTCATCAAGATATGGGTGAGCTAAGGCATCCTTAGCAGATATTCTTTTGGACTGAAATAGTGCATTTAAAGAAAATAAAATTAAAAAAAAATTAGTTAGGATATTTTCAGAGGTATTGAAACAGTCTAAAGAATACTTACTCGTCAATTTATTCTAAATTGTTTTATAAACCCCTAATCACGTTAAAGGATTAGTTCATGCCAGAAAGTGCTTTAGATCTGCCAGCACTGCCACCAGGGGGAAGATTTCACTTAAAAACAAGCAGCACTGCTAAGACGGCACCGACCTTCCTGTACTGCAGCTAATGATAGAAAATACTGCTAATATGATTTTTAGGAATGTATTCTTCAATAATTAGTTTCTCCAGATAACCTTAAAATTATGACTCCTACAATCAATCAAAATAAGACCAAAGAATTTAACCTCAGCAAATACGGCATTTTGTAGGTCCATACTCTGCAAAACATTTTAATGTGTCCTTAAGTACATATTTAAAGTAAAACACAAATTTAAGCATCGCCGATAAGAGAGTAATTTAGGATACGGCATCTGGAGTTCCGAGAAATACTTTACACCCCAAGTTTCAGAAAACAAGTGGTGAAGGAAGTGCAGGGAAGAAGGGGGTCAGGGCAGTGTTTTCAATTACAAAGTCTGCTTCCACATGACTGAGACTTTTTTTGTGCATAACCCAAGTAAAGTACTCAGTCTGTAGGTGTCCAGCACCATCCTGCCAAAAAAAGGAGAATACTGTCTGTTTCTGAAGAACTGCAGACAGAAGTGCTACTGCAAATTCAAGGTGTAATGAAATCCACTGCTATAGGTGAATTTAAAAAAACCAAAATGAAACACAAAGAAGCAGAACAAAAGTTACTTGCTCAAAGTTACAAAGCAAAAACAGTGGCAAAGCTTGAGGTAAAATCCAAGTGTCCCAATTTCCAGGATATTTTTTAGGTGAAATTAAAACCATCTGTTCTAAAGCATTGTCCTGATTTTCTAAAAAACCAAAACCACATTTATTTAAATGTGATTTGGGAATGATAGTATTCTAAGTGTTGGGGGAGTTAGAAAGGAAAAAAAATAAGTTTGTTTACGTGGAAGTTATGATTTAACAGTTCCATGGTGTTGTTCAGTAAAGGAACCTTAAGGTTTAAAAAAAAAATTTAAAAAAAAAAAAATCAAAAGGTACTGCCTTCTGAATACTTTATCAATTACAAGCTTCCTCCTTTGCAGTTCAGTCAATCTGTCTGTTTTTCATTTGAAATGTTAAGGTTTTTTCTGTAAGAATGAAATAATTAAGATCATTGATTCAGGTATCAGATTTTCTAGTGACAGTTTTGTATAGTAGGCCCAAGAGATGAAATCCAACATCCACAGCAGCACATTTTTATTAGACAAACAGATGCTCAGTAGAAAAAAAGATCCTGTTATGTGACTGTGTGGATGCAGAAGGAATTTTTTGTGTGTTGCCAGGCCATGAACACCCACGCGTCTCTAATTAGAACTGCATCAAAGTATCTGATGTTCTGCTACCTACACCTAGCTAGGAAAAGATAGCATGATTCATGAACACCCTCATCTTTCTCACTCTGTTGTAGCTTTCTTCAAAAGACCACTAGATTTTAAATGCGAAACCTCCATTCCAGGGGGAAATTAATTGACCAATTATAAGATGATACTTTTATGGCTTTTACAGACGCAAAGGTACTGAAATGCAATGTAAAAGAAAATCAATTAAAGTAGTCCTTTACTTCAAATATTCATTTAAGTAGCAAACAACAAAAACTGTTAAAACAAAAAGTATTAGGAATAATTTTAAACCATACTTACTGGATCAAAGACCAACATTCTGCAAAGGAGATGAACTGCTTCATGTGTAGCTTGACTGGAAAGTGTATATAGGACAGGAAGGGATGGCTGCAGGGGAAAGGGGAGAAAGAAAAGTACAGATAGTTGTCCTGTCAGATCCATCAGCAAGAACACACTGTTAAAGCACGCGTTATTTTATAGTCAGCAAGGACAAACGTCTTGTTAAAAAGGACACGCGCTACCTAACGCTTTCCAACAGGCCAACAATCGCTATTACAAAACTCGGCAATTGTAGTAGAGATCTAACTGATTATTTTTTTCCTTAGTTCAGATGTAATCCCTGGACAAACCTCTATTTTTTATTTATTTACTTTTCTATATAGACACCACTTTAAGCAGTAGCTGCTCAGGGGTTTGATTAACCACATCATTTCCAGTATTTCATTTTTCTGATCTCAATCACTGCCAAATTATGGATTATTTTGCTGTTCCTCACCCAGGCGATCCATATCTAACTGACAGTGACGTCTAGTACAATTAAAATGACCTTCAGGCATACAGCGTTTTACACAGAGATAAATAGGCCAACTACCAAGGCTTGAAGGTCTGGGGGAGGGGGGAAGGGGAGTTCGGTGAACTCCCCCTTGGTTTATAGTGCGGTACTCAGGGCATGAACCGCATGGTTTCAAAAAGCTGCAACAACCCAGAAGCTGGCGGCAGCAGCGCAATTCTTGCTCTGGTTAGCCCCACAAAAACCAGTTCTGCAGATCATTTTCCTCCTGTATTTCCTCCTTTTGCTCACAAACAGTCACAAGCACGACAGCCTGCCCGTCCTGAAAGCTTCCAGTTTTCGTTGAGAGTGAAAAAACCTTGTGGTACAAATACCCTAGTAAAGACAGATTTTAAAAACGGAGGACATGCAGCCCTTTCTGGGAATACGAGCACATAACCTTCCTGCCAGCTGCGGATCTGGAGGCAAGCACAAATCCCCCAGCAATACGTGCTGCATTGTACAGGGACTGTACAGCTGTGGGCGCAAGGACTACGCCTTCCCCTGTCTCAGCAGCGCCATCGGGCTCAACAAGCAGGCAATATTTTAACAAGATTTTACTCGACATATAAAGTTGCCATTTGACAGCTTTTAACTATACATACTCTCTAGCCTGGAAGTCTCCTTTGACTCAAATTAAATGTTAACACTAAGGTAGCAAAATGCGAAGACAACCCCCGCCGCCCCCAGATTCCTAACACGTGGGAAGAAGTACTGCCTGAAGTTGCCCAAAATGAAAAAAATTAATCAACAATAATGTTAATGTTATATGCCATTCATTTTAAAGCATTTGCTATATCCTAGACTCTCTGGAACGAGCTTCAAAATATACTTTTTTTTTTAAAGCCACAACAATGTCAGTTTCCAAAACCAAGTAAAATATTTTCCTGCTTAATTGACATTATTCCTATTCAGCTTAATGAATGGCAGTAGAGTGCACTACAGTTAGTCCTCAAAGTAAGTAGTGTTACAAAACAAGTGAACAGTTACTCCTCTAAAGTGAAGGGGGAAAAACAAAAGAAAAAAAAAAAAAGACTAAAGGTGGGGAAAGGAAGTCTCCATTTTCACACTTAGAAGAAAGCAAAACCACAAACCTATTGAAAAAAGAAATCAAAACCCCCAACCAAAGAAAAAAAAAAGAACTCCATAGATACTAGGCCAGGCACTGCTGCAAAGAAAATTCCTACTATGGAGTGTGTTACTTCCTAGTCCAACACTCCTAAAATTTCTGTTGGTTTTTTTTTTTTCTTTAAAGGAAAATAAGCCATCACACACAGCGCAGCCACCCCGCCCACCCCCCTTGTATTCTTCCCATGAAAACTCAAATAGCATTCACATTGGCTAGTGAGTGCAGGTGTTGGGAAGAGCCATCGGGGCGGGAAGAATTACACGGAGTGCTTCGCTAGCGTGTGTGATTAATTACTGTTGAGATGTGGGAAGAATATACTAGCCAGCTACAGAAATGACTAAAACATTCTGCCTAAAATATAACAAATCAGTTGAAAGCTAGCTAGCATATTGATGGGACAACTATTCACTGACAAACTTCGCATGGATCCACAGGATTTCCAGAACAGCATTAACTCTACACAGACTTATAACTGGTATGCAATGCTAATATTTGGCAGGCATCTGTTGCTTCTACCTGTTTAGCAAAGCAAATGAATGTAAGTTATTTAGGTGCTGTAAATCTGTCAGTATACATAAAAATTACACTTCCACAGTGACATCATTCTAAGTTACCCCTGAACTACCAAATACAGAATATAGAGCTATAATATTTGGTCACGTCATATGATTTTTCTAATTATTAAGTACCATCTACAGAAAAAAGCACTGTCATCCAAGCACTGCAATTAAGCAGGTTTCATCCCTATACTGGTGCAGAAAAATATTCCTTACTTATGGAAGCTGTTGCATCCAATACAAGTGGAAGATGCACTTTTTTTTTCGCTACACTTAAGCCCCTCGTCTGCAGCTTGTCTACCATTCCAAGAGCATCTGGTTATATACAGCTTTTGGGGACAGCATTTTCTTGGCAAACTGCAATCAAGTCTATGGCTACAGATCAGAAACAGTCCTGACAAGAGTACTAGCAAGGGCGGAAGAAATTGGTAAAAACTGAATTGCTGTAAGATTTGATTATCACGGAACCAATGGTCAGGTCTTTTAGCAAGTAAGGTGCATCATACTGCATCTCTCTCTTCCGTAACAGAGACTGCAAGGACCACGACAGGGAGGGAATGAACTCCCAACACATTTTACTTTTATAAGTGGGTCAGCGCATGACGCCGGTGGAGTCCAAACCACTCCTTACGGTGTTACACTGTGAACGTGGGAGGAGACGCTCTTCCTAGGGCTGCCAGTTAAGCAACTTTATCAATTCACTTAGATTTAGTTTGAAGTAAAACTTTTAAATACAAAACTGACAAAGTAGTCTACATAGTATGTAAATTTTCATTATGCCAACACACAGTGGGGTGGTCTTTTTTTAAATCAGAAACTTCATGCATTAATCTATTTTCACATAAAGCAGCAAAATGCTTTACCCCTTAACTCCTACTATGCTCACCTACACCGATTAAAAATAGTTTGTGTGACAAAGTAATCACCAGTTTCTAACTTGGTTTTCTCTCCCTCTTAATCTCATTAAGAAACTGATAACACTTAGCTATTTATAACCAGCACAATCTCCATTTTAAAAGATGAAAAGCCATGAATTTGCATTCAAACATGAAGTGTGCTTGAAGTTGAAAACAGAGAAGTATCATTAAAGAAATCAACTAGATGCACTGTAACCCCCTATTTCCAAGTTGCAAATGAGCACGCCAGCCCCAGAGACTGTTCAGCTTCTGTGGCACTCCATGAAAAATGAATGCTGTCTTCCTCAACAGACACAGAATTAACTGCTTGTAGTTTATTTCCTATGACTTAGTGGCTATAGGACATTAAATTCGTATTGGAAACATTTGATACCATTTCACCTCACCTGCTTTTCAGTATTGCCACCATTCCAGTGGGTCAAAAGACACAGAGTTTCAGAGGCTTGTACAAGAACAGCCTCAGCACTGGGATTAGAAAATCAGAAGACATTCTTGTACCATTTCAATTCTTGATAAAACATCCTGATGTAACAAACTGAACAAGGCTAACAAATAAATTCCAGAGTTCTTGCTTACTACTACCAAGAGCACTACTACTGCACTTCGGAAATGTCACGCAATTATCAAATTATGAGAATTCAAACCCAATGTATTCTATAAAGTATCTGGATGTATTTGTATACTGTTACATATTTTTATACATAAAATATAGTGGATGTATTTCTCCCAGCTTCAATCACTATAAAACTTTTTTTTTTTTTCCAAAACATCTCAAACACTGGGAGTGCAGGACTACATGCTTAAAAGTTACAACTCTTCTAGCACGTGATAACAAAAAAAAAAAAAAAAGACGACTTGATTTGTTTTAAAACTGGTAGAGAAAGTCTTAAGGAAATCCTCCTATTATTCATGTTAAAAGAAAAAAAAACTGTCATAAAATGGAATAGAGACAACTTGATGTAGTAAATCAAAAGTGCCAAGGAGGCAGAACTCCCACACGTTATAACACAGCAGAACATATACTCAATGCTCATTTCTATGGTAACTACTATGATGGCGAGTAGACATTTGAGAAATTACTTCAACATGCCGAAAATAAAGATGCAAACTTAACTACTGTAAAGTTCTGATGTATTAACATGTACAGGTTATTAATTTTGTTAATTTTTACTATCTAACAATCATAAAAATAACCACATTGGCTGGACATACTGCTTTCTTACTGCACTATGGATTCCTGCATAAGCATTTCTTTCTATCTACTAACTGTAACTTTCATTTGCCCTTTTTATTGTCCAGTCAGCATAATGACATCATCCTGTCTTTTTTCTCTGGCTTGTTTTTTTGTTTGTTTGTTGTTTTTTTTAATTAACTTTTGCTTCAGTTACATTGAACCTTGTACCTCAGTTCTCAGTATCTTGTTAAGCCCTTCACGAACAGCTCAGGTCACTGCACAGACGTGCCAGGGGATCCTTCGCTGATGAGCTGCTGGGCTGTTCTGTAGCCGGATCTGGGTAACAGGTGATTTCCACTTCCTAACACCCTTGATCCTGTCAGTACAGGCGTCCCTCCGGGGCTTTCTGAACTATACTGCCAATTTTAATTTAAGTTTCTTGCCAATATTATCACTTAAATTTAACATCTTCCTTCAAAACAGCTATCAAAACACTGCCTCTTCAAAAAAGGAGACTTCCACCTGTGTCATCAAGTCAAACAATACACACAAGACAGGGGCCAGAAATGCACTTTACTAGTGAAAAACCACCTCGTCTCAACAGTAGAGTAACTGCACCATTAACCCATGCCACTGTGTCCTGGTTTCGGCTGGGACAGAGTTAATGGTCTTCCCAGTAGCTGGTCCAGCGCTGTGTTTTGGGTTTAGGATGAGAAGAATGTTGAGAACACCCTGATGTTTTCAGT
>JAVKLA010000084.1:1184136-1237779 GCA_034782735.1 Sagittarius serpentarius
GGGCGCAGGGAAGGTGGGAGGGGGCACAGCCGGGACAGCTGCCCCAAACTGGCCAGAGGGGTATTGCATACCATGGGGCGCCTCGGGCATCGGTTGGCGAGTGGTGAGCAATTGCATTGTGCATCACTTGTCTTGTGTATTCCAATCCTTTTTATCATTATTGTCACTTTATTGTTACGATTAGTGTCATTGTTAGTTTCTTCCTTTCTGTTCTATTAAATTGTTCTTATCTCAACCCATGAGCTTAGCTTTATTTTCTGATTCTCTCCCCCACCCCACTGGGTGGGGGGGAAGTGAGTGAGCAGCTGCGTGGGGCTGAGTTGCTGGCTGGGGTTAAACCACGACACACTGCAACACCACAACCGCCTTTGGTAAACTTAACCCGGTTTGCAGGCAGAGACAACTCCGAGATTAAATATCCGAACAAAGTATTTATGAGCAAACATGCCATGAGAATTTAATCAAGATGCGAAACACTGCGATGATGCAGCAGTAGTAGCCTGCCCAGAGGAAAGCCTAACTTACGGAGGCTGACTGAAGGATTGTCTTGACCAAGCGTACCAAGAGGCCAGCAATCTCCAGCTATACCTGTTTATGAGGACCCCTGAGTATATGTGCCTTGGCGCCTTCACAAGCCGTCCTCATTGCTTCCAGCGACGGTGTTCCCAACAGGTCTGTAATCAAATCCAACTGTAGGTATAGAACATAGAAATTTGAGATCTTAGACATATATTAACATATTTCACTATGATAGTAGACTCTTAAGCTAATGTAAATTACATTTAAGATATGAATTGGTTCAATACCACTATTTTATGGATAGTAAATTACAAATATTAACATATACATTCAGTAGATAGCAAATACAAACATCTGTAATTTCACTGAAAAAGCCCTAACACAAGCTGATTTTCAAGTTTGGGAGCTTTTTTGTTTACAGGTTTAATAAAATATTTTATTGCAATTTAAAAGTCAATTTTACATCATTAAGAAAATGAAGTACTGTTAACGGCGTGTTACTAATTCTAAAACCCAAATATTCTCAATTGAACGCCAGCATTGCATACCAATATACCACACAAAATTACTCCAAAAAACCCAGGTCAACTTCTACTTTACACAAAATATTTTGTCATCAACAGGAATAAAGCTATAGAAAATGGGAAAAAAAAACCCTCAGAACTACAGTGCAAACATACTATATAAAAAATTCCAATATATGAGAAAAATAAGTTTAAAAAAAAACAAATATCCATCCAGCACCAGAAGAAGGAAAAGGAGTGGTGCTGGTTATAAGGAAAATAAAAGCTACCTAAGAAATAGCAAAGATGATGCCACATTTAAAACTGGTCTGAACTTTAAATGAAATGACATTTCATTCACCTTTTTCATTTTGGAAAGCAACAGGCAAGCTTTCACCTTACCTCTACAAAAGTGTGTGCATATACTCCTTTAGCGAATAAAAACGAACAAAGAAGACCCCTGTATGAGTCAAGCAAAACAGTAATAATAAAAAAAAAAGTCTTGGCAGTGCTGAGATCAGCACCCTGGTTCCAAGCGTTCCCTTGTGACCACCACCCCCGCCACGCTAACGAGCAACTGTGGAGCTCTCCTCTGAGAATAAACCCATTATCGTCATTATACAGGCCTTGTATGCATGAAAATCACCCGCTGACTGTTGGTATAACATTTGTGAAATGCAATGGCTGTTTACACACCGAACTGTGTAACTCTTCAATTGGTGTGCTCTCTCCATCTTTTCCCCTCTCTCCAGCGGAAGCACTAGTCTGTCCCGTGCCTCGAGGTACATGCAACGTCCTAACGTGGTACTGAACACGTGTCCTCCCATTTGCCTTGGCACCGTGTGGCCAGGGCTAGCATAACTTCATAGAGGAGTGACAGCAAAGTACCTACGTTTGTAAGGAGATGGAAAACTAGGCAGGAAATAAAATCCTAAACCTTGAGGTTTTTAGATGTGGAAAATACATAATTGAGAAACAGACATGTGGAGCTGATATACTAAAAGATCAATGTATTTACAAATTAGAAAACGTAATATAATAAATTATACCAGCATATCAGGGAATGTAGACTGCATAAACACCTGTCTTTTTCAGCCACCTACTCCTGAAGCACACAGCAATGGTATGTTAATATACGTTTATATCTATATCTATAGATATGGATATAAATACACACTTTATTCTAATGGTTACAAGAAAAAACACTGAAAACAATTTTCATAATAATCTCCTGAAAGTTCATGTTTAACATCTCGTGAGATATAAATTCTCGTCTTAGTCCGTACGTTTGCAATGCACTCACAGAAGAGTTTTGTTCTTAACAAAGATTTCATTTATCTAGCTGCATGTCATCAGTCATTAAGCACATTTTTCTGAAGTATTACAAAATATATTTTGAAATTATAGTGCAAAAATAGAAAAAGTATTACAAAACATTAATTTTGAACTCAACTGACCTCAGCTGCGTGAATTTCAAGTCTTTCAGTTATATACCATGAATCTACATTTTTACATTATTATTTTAGGTCAGAAGGAGAAGTGCACTTTCAAAGCTAACTTCTCAACTCTCTGGTCTGCACTGAGCGTCCTGCAGCATAGGCACTGCGCTCCTTTTAGGTAAGGCTAACTGGGGGATGCGTTCAGGAGAACATCTAAAGGTACTTCAGCTGCCAGTGGGCAGCCCACCCGTGCAACTCGACCAGGCCCACCCCAAAGCGCATCTCCACTCTGAATGGTGGAAAATGGGGGTGTCGGGTCCTCAGCACCGACTCCCTCGCTCTACAGACCCCTCCTGCTGGTATGCACTAATTGCTCAAGTAAACATTGCTGAAGTCAGAAACACAAAAGCAGTATCCAACAACAAGCATGCCCTTGGTATACCGACGTGTGAAACAGCAAGCCTCTCCTCTCTGCGTACACGCGTGCGGACATGTCAAGGCTGGCTGCACAACATGCCAGAGATGCAACTTCATGTACCCGCTACAGCTAATGGGAAATGGCTACACCAGGCTGGGCAGTATCTGCCTGGTTCTCCTTCCTTCCTGACACTCTGATCCTTCCGAATGGATTCTGGTTACTGCCCCAGGCATTTCACCGGTTATCTTTAAGGAGAATTATATAATAATCAGCGAAATCAGACTGGAGGAACTGGCTAACCTAGGAAGGTGGTTAAAACTCGGCACTCTATAACCTGCCTTTTACAAAACAGCGTGCAGACTAGTCTTTAAAGCAAGCAGAGAAAGGCATTTGCTCCCACGGATAGTTGGAAAGTCAGAGAACACCCTTCCTGCACCACAGATGCACTAAAAGATAAAATTAAATGTCTTCAATGTTTCTGGACATATAGATAAAAATAACTTGTATTTGCACCTTTAAAAATGCATTTTTAAACAAAAATAGAAAGATTGTACCATATAAAAATGCTAACCATTCTAAACAGTATCGGTAAAAAAGCAAAAATAGGTGTTAGGAAATACTGTATTTGAAAGTGTTTCTGATTATCCAAGTCTCAGTATAGATTATCTCATTTCTTACTTTTATAAGAAATCCCACAAAATCCTTAGCAAAAGTTAGCTATTATAACTCAAGTAAGCAACTTAGATATATTCACCACTTTCAAGAGGATACTATCCGAAGTTTAAAATACCAAAATCACCAGTTCCAGCCCAGTTTATTCACTTTCTTCATCACGGATTTGAGTTAAAAATTCCAGTACAGTCAGTTTTAAAATGACCTCTTCCCTGGCTTATCTACCAGGAAAACTTTAGCCTGATGGTGGTTATCGTGACATCAGAGAGTTTTTGCTGTCCTGGTTCACACCGCTGGGTGTATGGCATAACCGCTTTTGTTATGCGGTCTGCACTAAGGGGCACCGCACGGGTATAAGGAAAGACCACGGCACTGAGTAGCCCAAGGCACTTATATAGACTCTGTCCACCTTTGAATAGCACAGAATTGCTCCGAACATAATTGAAATATATATGGTGATCACTTCTTAAACCATTCTACTGCACAGCGACTATAAAAGATCTAGAAATTCTTTATGTAACTTTATACAACTTTTCAATCAAGCAAAGTGAACACCACCCAGAAATAAACACCCCATAATGCTATTCTAGAATTACCCAATGAATGTCTTTGCACTTTAAATTTCAAGAAGCCAAGAAGACAATAGCCAAGGCTATTAAAAACACACATATGTTTAGCTTCAGTGTAGCAAAAAATCAAAGATTAGAAAACAGGAGATGTTAAATATTTTTGAGACTTCAACAGAATACCTGTCAATTTAACTAGTAGTTCTGATTACGTGACTGCTTTTCTCCTCTGCCGTCTCTTCACAAAGGTAAGAGAGAGGTATATTTTGGGAGGAGGTCTACTTTTTGCGATCATACAAGATATCAGTGCTGTCTAGAATGACTAGCAAGTCCCTGCTTGGGAGCACTACTGCAGTGACATGACAGGTACCACTGGACAGGACACAGCTTTGAAAAAAATACATACACAACACAACAACATTTCAAATACACCGATGTTGAAAACAGCATGCTAATGTGAATATCTCTCAAACCCGTGCAAATACTATGTGCATAAGCAAACAAGCAAAGTATAGATTCTGGAATGTCACCTTCAACAGAAGTCTGGAATGTGTTTTTACTTCTTGTCAATCAATATATATAATCTCACAATTTTAATGCTATGTAGTTTCTAATCTATAGATGAATACTAGCGACATTGAAGACAAACATTTTATGTCAGCACATCTTGTTCCTTCTCTCGGACAGAAGTATAAATGCATCTACCTAATATCTTGCTGCAGACATTTTCTATCTATTGTAAAAATAGCACTTCAAGATTATTAAAGATATATGTATATCATATTAGCTTGCTTACTGTTGGAATGGTGATGAAGTATTCTGGTGCATCTCATGTTTTTATACCTAGCCACAGCTATACAAGATAAAAAAAATATTCAATACCTTCTTACACACTTGACCGTTACTAAAATGAAGCAGTCTGAGCAATACTACTAATTGGCAGTTAAATAGTTCGAGTGCCAATACTGTATCTCCAATTATAGCTTGACAGAAAACTTACTACTTTCTCATATTAGTTGTTACGAAAAGCTTGATCCCAGTTATATCACCTTTACCTTATCTCAATAAAATGCTACAGCAGGCTTTGGTACTGCAGCAGATTACAGGGGATTACAAAAAAAATACACATTTCAAAAGCTAACATTAAAAACTGCTACTTTTAATACTGTCTGGAAGCTATCATCTCAGTGTTTCCAAGTAGCTTGGTTTTTTGCCTGTGTGTAAACCAAGCAAAACAAAAGCAAGTTTGAGGTTCAAAATGCATCAGTATAACTGATTCCATGAAATTATGCAGTAGAAAAATTTTTAAAGGGAAATTTAATTATACCTGCTGTATGGGACTCTGTGCCTGAAACAATATTCTTCGCCCAAGTAATTCTGCAAAGATACAGCCTACAGACCAGATGTCAATAGCATTGCTGTAGTGACGGCTGCCCATCAGGATTTCTGGAGCTCGATAATACTGAGTGACAACTTCCTGAGTCATGTGACGAGATTCATCTAATTCTTCCACCCTGGCCAATCCAAAATCACAAATCTAAATTGAGAAGGTAAATAAAAAAATTAAAATAACCAAAACACTTAATGCATTTCAAATAGGTAACCTTCTGGTAATGAAGCAGGAAATCCCAAACCAGCATTTAAGTAAATCAGATAATCTGCTGTAACTACATAAGCAAAGGGAAAGGGGAATAGGAAAAAATTATGCTACTTTATTCCACATCCATTTAAACTTTCTACAATTTTATTTGAAATCACAGTACATTTTTAGTTGACATTACAATATTTATGATCTAAAAGATTTAAAAAAAACTTTGCACTAAAAAAAAAAAAAAAACTTAGCGCCAACCTCTGAGTACAGAATATTTCATCCCAAACCAGATTTCATTTGTTCATGATATGCCTCAAAATGTTACAGAAAGATTCATCCTTCTACTCACTTTGGCTTTGAGAATTATTTAAAATTTCTTGAACCAGAAGGGTTAAGAAAACAGACCAAAACTTTCACAATTAGAATGCTTAGCAAATCAGTGTAAACAAAACAATTTTTTTTTATATTTGGCATAGCTATACAACAGGCCTAAGCCCTCCAAAATTTCACATGCCTAAGAAGTTAATGGAAGAGTCTTGGGCATTCTGTATCGCCTTTCCTTTGTCTAGCACACTGAATACTAACATTGCGATACCTGAAGAAACTGCCTGCCTTTCTCAGCTGTTGAGGGCACAAGAGATCCCACGCAAGTCAAACAAAGGAATCATGTCTATCTTGCTTTCACAGATTTGGGGACAGATAGGGAGAAAAGGGGAAAGGAAGATACTCATTTCATTTATAATTTTCAAAGAATCTGTGAGATTTTTTCCTTTCAAAATGACTTTTAGGAAAAGTGTTCATATTAAATGTTTTTGTTTAAAAAAACCAACAACTGATTTATAATGAACAGCACATACATATATACATTTTCAATAAATTTAAGTAGCACCTTAAGAACACAGTTGCTGTTCACAAGTAGGTTCCCTGGTTTAATGTCTCGATGTAAAATGCCAGCAGAATGTAGATATTTCAGACCTGAAATATTAAATGAAATTAAAATAAATACCTTTTTTCCTTTTAAATGACGTTTAAGGCTGACAATGTTTTCCTGGAAGGTCTTGCAACTCCTGATCAGCAAAGACTTTGCCATTGGCTCATTTTTTATACAATTCTAACTTCCAGTCTCTAGTATACACTCAGTCATTCAATGAAAGGATAAAGCTTTTGGAGTATACAAACTAGACAGAGCAAGTAATTTAAACAGCCTTTTTAAAAAAAAAACAAAAAACACAAAAAAACAAACCCAAACAAAAACCAAAACATCATCTCCCTGGTTATAACATGGATACTCTGCTAACCACAACACTGGAATATTGACATATACCTCTTACTGCTCTTTTTCCCAGTAACAATTTTAACTTCTGCAGCACTAACGTTTGACTTAACAATTTCCTAGGTAACAGCAGCACTTCAGAAATAAACTCAGATTAAACCCAAGCTAATTTGCATTTTTTTAAATCACTTTTTTCAAACTAAAACCTCATAAGCCAGCAGCAGATAATGTAAAACAAGGCTAATAGAATACAGGCCCAAATTACAGTAAAGCCTAGGCCCTTTTCTTAACTTTATTAATGCAAAAATTCAAAGCTAGAGCTAATGAACTTATGACATCTGATCACAGCCATTGGGGATATTTCTAAAATTTGGTGGTTAGGAAGGGAAGATGACCTATGCCTGTGTGCCTTAGCTGTCCCTGAAGCTATAATTCTGATCTTTTTAAGAAAATGAAAGTAATGCAGAAAGCACCTCACTAAAAAGCACAGTGGAAGAAAGTATACCAATATGAAGTTGTTTATGCACATGAACTACAGTTGTAGACAAAGCATGGAAAATGGAAAAATGGCCATAATTCAAGTAGGGTCAGAGACAGCAGAAATAAATAACAGCATTAAACTGGGGAACACCAAGCTCTCAGGTCAAATGTCTGGGCAAACTGAACGAGAATTCAAGTAGCTCTTGAAAAAACTTCAACTGACAGTTTTGCATTGCCATTTGGGTAGAAATTAGAGTTTTGAGTGTTTCTCCATCATCAAACTCAGTAATCAGAGAGGCACAAATGCCTTTTGTCCTTCAGGAGTATAAATCTTTTCTCTAGCACAATAGGTACCTGGAATAGCCCATATTAATTCTGCATATAATTTAGATTTCTTTGCTCTGCTCTTTATGAATACAATCTACTATTTATTTACTACCAGATAAAACTGACTGTTTACTTTTAGCTTATTCCAGTGAAAATACTCAAGTAAAGCCAATGGAAAAGCAACTGGACTAACACTGATCAGATGTTCAAAAGACAAGCATAATAATCTCATTTCTTGGATAAACATTTCCAAATGGACTAAAAAAAAAAATCAAGTTTAAAATTACTATTATGGTAATTGTTTTAGCTAAAAATCAAAATTTAGTGGACTGTTGCATAACAATTTAAACTAGACTGTCCTCCAGAATACCTTAAGTGGGCATAGTTACACATATTTATCAATTTGCCTCAGTCTAGGTGCCCACTCTGTACCTGGATTCAAAAAGCATTGGAGGACTGTTAAAACACACACACACACGCCCCTTAAGACTCTCACAGGCCATTGAAAAAGCCTTTGCAGCTGAAGCATAAGTCTTGCCATCTTTCCCCATGACTATGACAGAAGGTAGCAGGGCTGCCACATTCTTCCAACTAGAATAATTAATGCTTGGTGTTCATTCATAATATGAAATTAAAAGAACAAGCTTCCATGGGAAACTTATTCAAGATGAAGATGTCTTGAGAATAACATTAAGAAAGAGAAAAAAATTCTACTACTACATCATTTTAATTAAATTTAAAAGAAGAAAAATTACCTCTCAAAATCTGGTAAAGAAAAACTTTGACATGATCCGAGCTGAGTGGCTGAGGAGAGACGATAATCTTATGGAGGTCACTCTGCATCAATTCAGTGACAACATATCTTCAATTTATTAGTTAAGGCAAAAGCAGGAAGTCCAGCACATAATCTCTTGAAACATTTACTCTAACTCCTAGGAATTTGAGCTCTTACAGGTCAGAGTTATTGAGTAAAAAAGAATAAAGCTTCTTCAGAGGTCAAGACTCCAGACTCTTACAAGAATGAAAATAAAAAAAGAGTTGTGAAAGAAAACAGATTACTCAATAAAGTAGCGTTTGCATTAAGGTAGTTGATATAAAATTATTCCAAAGTCAAATTATGACTCAGAAACAAAATAGTTTTAATATAATTAATGGCATCTTGACATCTTTACATTTTTCCTTAAGATCATTAAGCCACAAATTACAAACAACTGAAGTAGCATCTTCATAGTGGACATACATCAACATGGTTTAACCAGACAAACTGGCAAGTGCAAGCCTGTGAAAGTCAGTTATCAAAAGTACCTTGCAGGTTGCTACACAATCAATAATGCAGACTTTTAAAAATATATATGCTTCCCTAAATCTACCCAGTACCCACTCTATTTTACCTTTTCAAGCATCACATACACATGCATACAAATCCCAGTCATAAAACCTCTTCTGAGTTATAACGGGAGAAGAAAAAAAACCCCCAAACTTCTATCTGGAGGAAAACTAAAAAAAAACAAACAGAAACCACCATTTCACATACTCATAGACATGCAGAACACAGCAATAGCCATGCTCACTGGTAATTTACACAAATACTTGAAGATACAAAGAGAGTTGTATATGCTGTGGCTTATACTAAGGTAAGGTGTGGATTAAGAAGGGTATTGTATTTATCCAGGAAGCACTAAAAATATAATGTTTCAAAAATGGAGAAATATGGAAGACACAAGCAGCGTATCTTAACCCACAAAATCAATATCATGGTGTCAATTTCCTGAATACGTTACAGTAATAAAACACACGCAAAAATCATTACGATAAATACTTGGGATACTACAGACATACGCTGCCTATGAGTTGTACAGGGCAGTTAGCGACAGACAGCTTTTACTGTGGCCAGCTATGAAGAGCCTACCGAGTTCCAGAGCAGCTGCCTCTGCTGTGTACTCTGCTTCATTCACGAACAACATTGGTAAATTAAGTTTTGATTTTGGAGCTGTGGTTCAGAACAGAGTTTAAAGCAAAACCACAGCACCTCAACTTTCAAGAAGGATTGAACTTGCAATACTGAGAATTTTCAACTTTTACAACAAATAAGCTTGATAATTAAGAAACATTACTGCTTTAAAAGCTACCTTTAGCAGCCATACTTGAAACAAAAGTCTCTGATATTACTACATTTGTGGCTGAGGAAGGTAAAACACGGTAGCCATACGTTAACTGAACTTCTGCTTTACAGTAAGGTATCAAATGTCCCACTGAGACCCCTGCATTAGGCATTAAGCATTGCGAGTCACACCAAGCCCTGCAACGTTCAGAACAGATAAAAATGCAGCAGAGAGGTGGTGCACGCTGCCAAGGTCATGCAAAAGATCAAGGAGAGAGTTAGAAATAAAACTGCATCTCCCGGGCCCCAATCTAGTATCTCCCTTGGTGTACCAAGTTCATTCACAGTTCAAGGTAAAGCAGTAGTCAGCTCCCAGCCTTCCAAAAACACAAGCTGATGAGCTGTAAGAAAGGGCAGCAGCTCAGCTGCCCTCCTCTGACCGGGCGCTACCTGAACGCTGGAGCGTGTACAGGTTTGCCTGCCCCTCTGCAGGAAGCAGCAGGGTTTTGCCATGCATGAAGAAGTTACGTGCTTCAGCTCTGCTTGTCCTCCGTATCTGCCACGCACGAGCTCCAGTAACTTCATGAACTCACCGACCTGGCAGTGGTATTTTTACGAGTGTGCCATCCTGACCTGTCCTCTGAAAGCAAAGCTAACCAGGTCAACGTTGAGGGTTTTGTTTTGTTTAGATTTTAAATCTCACCGTTATCCTGTAGGAGCCTATCAGTTGGTGCATGTTCTTTATAACCAGCTCTGCTACATATCAAGTCTGAAATATAATAGCAAACCCTGGCTTCAATTAAGATATTTATCTCTCAGGAACACAGTAAGCAAGTCAGCTTCAGCAGAAACTTCTACTTGTTCTTACCATTATCACCAATTAATTGGCACAAGGTCAAGTTGCACTTATAACAATCTAGAGAAAACTTACGTTTTCTTTCATCTCTACCTAATCAACATTCTCCTTCCATCTGTTGCTCTGCAAACCCTATCTGGCCAAATCCTTATCAGCCAAATTGTTCATCTGCCATCAGCACACCACACAAAAATTAATTTTATAAATTAAATATTGCTAACTTTTTGACCAAAAAAATGCAAATTAAAACTGCATTCATAAAGAATTAAATGAAAAAAAACAACCCTGCAGCACCATAATTTCTTGTCCTCTAATTTTTCTTTTCCTTTTGCAAATGCCCTCTTAAATATTTATAGCAGCCTTTTAAAATTTGGTTTTTAGCTTATTGCTGCAACAAGTCTTTACATTTCATTTTTAATGTAAAATATTAAAAAACTCCCAAAGCATTACTCTGCACTTTATTATGATAAGATTTTTGTTTTGCTACGCCACAAATCCTCCTAAATCTCAATCCCGAGCATAATGTCTCCCAGATGTCTCAACTAGTTGCCATGCCAACTAAAGCAGCTTAAATTAAATGAGGGCCTGAAATGGCACCTGCACCACTCCAGGTCTGTTGCGCATTAAATAAAGCTCTCTTGACAGGGGCTCAGAGGTGCCATTAACTTGAACAGCAGCTATCTGATTATTGTCTCTAGATAATTTAATGAGGGTCTCTAAATAAGAGCAAAAGCAGCACTTGCTTGATGTTCCTGCCTTTTACAAATGTGGCAGCTTCTTAAACAGCTGGTACCCAAGCGGGTCAATGACTTCACTCTGGCCAGTACTATAAATGTTTAGCAAAAACAAACTACAAAAACCCTATGGGATTTCAATCAACTATTCCAACAGGTACCTGCAATTTTCTTTTTTAAGTCGAACCATAAAATATGCTGGCTATGAGATGGTCACTGGAGCTGTAATATGCAGCTAAGCTGAACATTACTACCGGATAAAAATTGCTACTGACAGCAGTAATTAGTTAAGTAGCTGTATAAAATTAGAACTACAAATGTACCAATTTGCTTCAGAATAATTACCAAGGCAAATGCATGGCACAAAAGAACTTCACTTACTCTGTTGACTGGGAGACCTGCTGAGTTGGTAAATTTTACAAAGCGACAGGCAAATTTTAAAAAGGAACAAAGTACACTCCGTGATGTGGTATTCTCATAATGACTTGGATCCTTCTTTATTAGGTCTCTACATACCTCAAAACTCAATTCTACAGACTGTTTTTCTGGGAAAAGGCCAGGATTCTGAGAACAAGCTCTGGGGTAGGTGGATTAGCTAGACGCTAACAGTGGAGTGGAGGTGTCTATCTGCATGATTATGTAAGAAACATGCTTTTTTAAAACAAACGAACAACCAAACTTTCTTATATATTTCAGGATTTTCTATAAAATGGGGACAAGGGCTTTCCTCCTATTTTAGTATACTTCAGTTATACTTGTTTTTACATTAGGATCATGTCAAGCTTAGTTTGTGATGCCACCTCTGTTGTCTTCTAACTCTTTGCAGACTTCATAGCTTCCTAGTAGGAGTATTTCTATAACATTCTCATTTCGTATCAATACCCAAAACATGAAAAAAAGACCTACTCCATCTAAAAACAGTGCAACAATTATTCAAAAAAATTTAATGTATCTAATGCCTGTCTAAATTATTTTTTGTTTAAAATTTGCTGACTTTTCTGTTATAGGTAAAATTACTGATATAAGTATGTTTGCCATCAAGCAACCTCTAATTATGCAATGTAGAAATGGCATTCTATGGCACATGTCAAAGACCACAGACAAGCAATAGCAGAAGCCTTCTGGAGGGATATGGTTTTGGAGTCGGGGAAAAAAATAAAAAAGACAGTTTTTCATACCAGGAAGAAAATACCGAAACTCCGTCTGAATCTTACTTCTGTGTAAGGTAAGGGCTTCAAAGCTGTAGATGAGTTCCCAACAGAGAGAAAATTCAGCCTTTCAACCTAATTGAGCCGGGGTACAATGACAGAAGCGCTTAGGTGAAGCAGCAGCTCCCACCTCTCCACTCCTGCTCAGTTTCAAAACTCATCAGGAGCTGGAGTTCCCAGCCTTCCACAAAAGCACCATGTCATCAGTCAGCTCTGAGTTAATGCCATTGGTATTAATCACCCACAGTTTAGCAGCACTATATTTTGTGTTACGTACAATAAAATCACCAATTTTCATATCTAAGTAATTGTATCTATGTATTTGTAAAACAAAGCATCAGTGCTGTGGAAGCTCTGTTTTGGGAAAGACAAATACATCTGGCATATCACAATTGCAAGATTGCATATAGGCTTGTTGTAACAAGTTTTCCAGGCTGTATACTGTGGTTAGCAAGAGTAGGACATACAGGCTCTTTGGTGTGAGTAAAAAACGCGCGCCTGAAATGGAACGGCGAGCCGTTCCCCAGAGGTACGGCAGGACGCGGTCTGCAGAATACAAAACCAAACTCCGCTACTTCAGGGTTAGTTTCAAAATTTCACTTGGTTATTTAATTATTTGGTCTTGAGGTTACCTGAATTTGATATTCAGATGGGAAATACATTCGTGCTACAAAGCACTTCTTGCAGATCACTACTCTGTTTTTTTACAGTGCTTACAGACAGATGCAGTAAAATTATCAAATACTTCCATGAGTAGAAAAAAGCAAAACAGTGCAAGGGGGAATGGGGATTAATCAGTAGTAGATCTGTGGATAAGTTACTAACTACTATTGATAATTTATTCAACAAATAGCTTTTGAAACAGATTTTTTTAAAAAGGCAACACCAAATGTCAATACACAGTGCGAAGTGTTCCTAGTCAAAGTTAACATTTTAAAACCTTCTCTCATAGTGTCATTTCAGGTTGTTCAAAAATCAAGCCATAATCCTTAAGTTTGGAATTAAGATAACTCATTGAGTACCAATAAAAGGTTTAAAATTAAAAAGACAAAGGGGAAAACTTCAGTCTATTTTTACTGAATCACTGACAGCCAGCCACATACTGCCAACAAATTCTACTTGAAAGATCACTGCTAACAACACATGATATTCAACTTTAAAACCTCCCTGGTATTTTCCCATGTGTACACAATCTTCTCAATAGAAATTATTTCCTACCAATGCATACTAAGGAAAACATTTTCAGTTCCAGGCAATGTTATCCAAGCAGATTTTACAAATACCGGAAAAAAGGTATTACAACTTTACTGCTGAATAAAGCAAAATTTTAACCCAAGGCAAAAGACCCTCATGTTATAGAGAGAATAGAGCCATTCTGGTGCACAGTTCATTCAAGCAGACATCTAGGACTCTCTCTCACACAGTTTACTGGTTTGACAATAACACCATGCTTTCATTACCTGTAGAAAGTGCATCAAGCTGTTCTGTTCTCATGAATATCTACTGAGAATCTAAGTTGCAATACTATCTGACCCAACAATATAAACTGTTGTGTTACCAGCTGCAAATCGGCAGCCCGTAGTCTTCTATGGAGTATACTAATCCTCTTAATCCTTGAGGTCCCTATTCAATTTGTTTGTGTATTGGCCCAGAGGAACTTGCCACGATGACATTTCAGAAGGGTACTTAGACAAGGAAACCCTTTCTAAGGGTACTCGGAAAGAACAGGAAGCCTGAGCATATGCTACTCGGTACCCCAACAGTGTTGTCATTGTCCCTTTTACTGGCTGGAGGAACCAAATCTTACCTTGTCCCTGTCTACCCTCCTCCACCCTACATATATGAGAGATTTACTCTGTAATCTGTGGGAAAACAGTTCTTTCACCTCCTAATAAGATCAATGGGAGGGAATTGCTGCACACCTTTGCTTTTACTAGTGTTAAAATCTTTCCAAGTCCGTATAACAAGACTGACAAAAGTGATGTCTTTTCAGCTGCTTCTAATATTCACTTTAATGGAAAAAGTTTTCAAAAAGTTACCATAGAAACTTAGGATAGTTTTAAAAAGAGAACGTCTGTGTATCTCCAGTTGCAAAATTCAGTATTGCAATCAATTGCAGAGTATTTTGTAACTGAGAAAAAAGAGAGCTATAAATCATAGAATCATAGAATCATTTAGGTTGGAAAAGTCAGAGTCCAGCCATAAACCTAACACTGCCAAATCAGTTCAATCAAGAATTAACAGACATGTTAATTGTAATGAAATGCTTTTTAGATGCTCTAGCAAAACCTGTGAATCACTATTTACCTTTATAACTGATGCGCTTTAAAGTTAGGTCAGTCCACCTAGGAAAACAGGCATACAACAGAACCAAAACATCATCCAAGCTTGTGTATCAGGGATTATACTGCTGTTCCACAAGGCAAGTTGGTGATTGCAGGGATAAGCCTTGAACTTCAGCTTACTGATAAACTTCATGGTGAACATAAAAACCCTAAAATTCAGTAACAACCTCTTTTTCATCTGTTTTCTCAAGAAAGACATCCAGAATGATATATGCTCTGTTATCTAGTCATTTTTGCGCTAGGTGATATTGGCAAAAATATCAATACCCATACAAGACGTTAAATGCTCACAAAGATTTTCAATCTAAAATCTCATTATACATTCAAATTATATCTCAGTCTAAAAGTTCACAAAGAATTTTCATTCTAAAACAAAAATCTCACTAGATTATTGGATTCCTTTATTCATCACCAGTTTCCTAAGAAATCTTTTAATTTATCATCATAATTTTAAGTCAGTCCATGAGTTCTCTTTACAAAAATACTTCGCAATTCTTGCTAGTACCTTTGAGACACTGAATAATTGAAACTAACTCTACCAGTTCATTTGCAACATATCATTCATATCATTTTAGTCATACTTGTACTACTTCTTTTTAATTTCCCCAAAAAGGGTGATTTTCCTTTGAAAGAATAAAGGAAATCAAGCAGTACCAACTCAATCCCTCTACACTTTTATCACTGATCAATGTACCTTATTGTAAAAATGGAACATCACTATGATATCTATAGGAACTATACTAGTGGATCAACAAAAGAAGTTTTTACAACTATGTCCCCCAAATACGGAGTATAGCTACCCGATCTTCTTAAATCAAATCTGAAATGAGTTCTCCTTATTCTACAGTAAGCAGAAGCACATGCAATTAAAAATATGCATATAAATTGAAACACCTATTAATTCATCCTTCTAATGAATTTAAGGGTCATAAGTGCACTTACTGCAATTATTTCAAAAGAAAGGAGAAGACTACGCAAAGCAAATAGTCTATTACCAATATTAGAGTCAAGAAATTCAAACAAACTAAAAAAAAGACAGCCCTATAAAATACTAGTCAGAATGACTTAAAATCAGTTAACCATGAAGGAAACTAACATTTCTGGTTTTATATTCAAAACTTGGCAGTAGCTAAGCTCATAAAAATAAGCTTATCCCATTTAAATATTCTTGATTGTACAATTACACGGAAGGAGTAATCCTTAACCTAGATCTGATTTATAACTCATATGACTTGTTATAAAAGGAGGGCATTGAACTAGTGCAAATAACCAAAATCCAGTTTTTGAAGACTACTTATATGCTGTTCACATGAAAGAAATATCAAAGCAAAATTTAAGAGCTTTATCTAACATTCATACAAAAAAGCCCTAGTATAGTATAGCAATATTTTCCACCAATTAATTTGTTTATCAGTCACTAAATCATGCTGTACTTTGGTTAAAATCACCAAGTTTAAAATACACCTTTCTTCACCAATCAATTCAAGGTATTATAAACAGATTAAACCATATTTCACAAAGTTCAATTTATCTAAGAATAAAGAATGACAATTTTCCACTCATTAATTGTCTTGTAAAGTGGGTCATACAAAAAAGCAGCTAAGACCCATCAGTAAATAACAAACAACCTTCCGAAGTCTAACCGTAAGAGTAAGCTGCTGCACTCAAACCTCTATTGGCTCCACTGAAGACTGACACCAACATAATAAAGCTACTTGTAAGACAAGCAGAACACATGATGTAGACATCTGTGGGACAGTGCATTAATTTTTTTTTAAACCTAACTATCACTATGCATGCAGGTAGCAGAAAAAGCTCTCAGGTCCCAGTTACAATTGTATGAAAGCTATATAATATTAGAAAGTAAACACAAATCCTCAATCAGAACACTTTATATATGCTCCTGAATGTATATGCATACATTTTAGAGGAAATTGGCAAGTGTCTTACATAAGCTTGTAACAGACATTTCATTATGCCCTGCCTGATTTACAAGGAGATTTTGGTAATAGTCTTGGTTTTGGGAGGAAGTTTTTATTTGCACAATTTAGACGTGAATTATAAACTCGAAAGACTGCAACCAAATCTGTAAAAGGAGCAGCAGTATAATGAGATGACACATAATTGAATATGCTACGATTCAAGTGTTCGCTTTCAACAATTCAGCACTGAGTTTAATTTTCAGTGTTTGCTTTTGGGGTTTTCCACAGAAAACAGAGAAGTCTATTAGCTGACCTCAGCTGTATGGCAAATCCCTGTACTGAAATGCTAATTTGATAACGGAAATGTCAATGTATTACGATATTTGATTATCTGCTCTCTAAAATACCACTTTTACTAAAGTCTACAAAGGATATTTTGTTACTAACAGCATGTTGTAAAAATATCTGAACAGTTCATAAAATTCTGCAAATAATCTTAAAACTGTTATGGGCAGGAGGAGTCTGGTGAACAGCTCTTTTCCTACACACATAAAAACCAATTTATGAACAAATAATCTCATTCAGTGCTAATTATCAAGTTCATTTTTTATTAGCCAAAAACTTCTCAAAAATTGGATCTTAGCATGCTACATTTTTAAAATAGCATAAAGAAAAGAACAGACAGCGGGATTAACCCAGGCAGACAATCTTTATTATGATTCCTGGTCTGTAGCTAGTAAAGTCTCTGCAGAGAACAGAATTACCCCTATTTAAAATAATTTTTTGTTCTAAATCTCGCAACATATCTAGATACTTTCTGTATCATGAAAATCTCTACTTAACTCATTGCAGTAGAGTAACTTCTAGCAATATAAAAACCAGAGTAAGTATTAAAATAACTGGCTTTGAGTCACAGAACTTCTCGTCCAACTGGAGTCAGTAAAAGCCTACCCAGCTCAATGACTTACTTTTCAGTATTTAAGAATGCAGAAATTCCCAGCTCCAAAAATAGAAGATAACTCAAACAAAGTTTTAAAAAGGAAAACAACTCAAACATGACATTCTCATGTCAAGTTATGTACTAAAATTCAATTTTATAATAGTTACCCATAGACAGCATGTACCTTTGCATCAGTGATATGTTAAACAGCACATATATCTGCGTGAAATCTGTTTTCTTGATCAAGATAGAGGCTGAACAAGGAAAGCCACTACCCAACTAGTCTGCTGAAACATCTCTGACAAGTCATGGTTTCAAAGCGTGCAACAGTAACACTCTCTGAAAACACCAGAAAGTATTTTAAGATACTAATAAATGAGAGGAAGTTAATTACTGGGTATAGTTTTACAAAAAAGTATTTTGGGGGAATCACCATTAGTAGCAGCAGTATCTGTTGGTAAATACCACAATGCCCTGCATTTACTGGCTCTCACATATTCAAAGCTTCATGTTCAATCCTGCACCTCCAACATTAACATTAACTAAGAGTTCTTGATAGTATAGATTCACTTCTTTAAATAAAACTGTTCAGATACAGGCTCAAGGTTTTTGTAGTTCTATTTCACAGATTCCACCAACTACTTGCAGTTTCTAAGCTAATGAAAATTACACCTACCTCAATTAAGATGCTCTATTTTATATTTAGGATACATTTCTTCAAAATAGTCAATGTGTGGAGGCTGGAGTATGTCGAGGGCAGAGAGTACCTAGGAAATACCACATAAGATCAAGACCTATCCCAGTCAAACAAAAACAGATCCCTTTGAAAAAGACAGTCAGACTGCACCTTTCTTACAGAGCTTAGCTTTATTCTGTCCCACACAGACAGACAGACCAATAGTCTATCTCACTAAATATGTGAATGTGATAGCCCACCAAGTCATATATTTTGTACATTCAGGTTGGTTGTTTGTTTTTTAATTCAAGAAACTTTTCCCAGCTGTTCAAGTACTAGCTTAAAAGCATAAATTTATCTACCCAATAAAAACTGGTTCATTTCAAAAATATACATAACCATAAAATATTCGAAAGAAATAATTCTAGCAAAGAAATGCAAAGCCAAAAGATATTACACTTTGTTCTGCCTTTCATCTTTAACAGTTTTGTAATACACTGCTTCCACATGGGAACTACAAAACCCAAAGTCATTCACATACTGAATCAGAAACTCAGCTCTCTGTGCAAAGCATAAAGGTAGAAAAGCAGCAGCACAGAATTTACATCCTCTCACAGGAAAAAATACTACCTTAGTGTAGTCTTTTAGCTCCTGTCCTAGGAATATCTATGACATTTAGGTGAAGTACACAAACTTCAGTGATTATCAGGCTCCACTTCTGTCTGCTCACAGAAATGCTTTTATTTCATTTTAGAGTCCTCAGGAAAATTTTTCTCCATAATGAGGACCCTGCTGAGAAGCAGTTTAAGGTACCAGTTCAAAAGAAATCTTGTCCCAGAATCCATCTCCCAAGGATTGGCGATAGTGATGGTGGGGGGACTCTGCAATCCGGTACAAGCTTACAAGGCTGTCCACCTCTTTTGTGCCCCACTAACAAGAACACTTATCTGAATCCAGTGCTTAACCACAAGTAAAATCTTTCTTGGAATATGATACCCTCAGACCAAAAAAGGTGAACTTTAAAACAGAAGGAAAAGCAGATATCCACTTCCTGATCCCATTCCACTAGGAGAAGATAGTACTCCCAACATGCTTGTTACGGCTCATCAGTGGGAGAGGTTACCACATCCACAGTTGCACTTGTGGAACAGTTTCTGTGAGTACTTTTTGATTCAGTTCAGACACAACCACATGGGTCAATTCAAATAATTTTTTTTAAGATTTTAACTTAACCTACCAGATTTTACCTAAAGCAGATTTGGGAGTGCTTGCACAACCACTCTGCTAGAAGAACTGAGAGCGCAATAAACTCCAACAAAGGGGAAAGGAAGATGGAGTAAGAAATAGTTTGGAAGCGAAAGCATCTCCAGCTGGCATAACTTTGTGCAGATCGACATTTATCTAAAGCCTAAAATAAGATTAGGTGGAAGTTTATTGCCTGTCTATTTGCAAACATTTTGGAAAACAAATTATGAATATACTTAGGTTCTTGATAATTTCCTTTTTTATAGTGTTTGCAACAGTAATATCTGATTTTCCAGGAAATCTGATAACCATAAAAGTAGAGAGCTTTTAAAGCATTTTAGACATTCTGTAAGTTAAAATAAAAAAATACTTCTGTTATAGATAGCTCCATTTTACAATTAGGCTTTATCAAAGACTTCAGAATTACTTTGAATTTACTTACATTGTCATGCTTAAAAAAACACAACATCTTCAACTCCCGGAAGACCCTTTTACAAGAGACCAAATTTTGGAAGACGTTGGGCATCTTTTTGAGTGCAACTCTCTTTCCATCTCGTGGATCTGTTACTGACCTACAGAATAAAAGATTTAGAACATCACATACTACTGTTAGACAATTTTCCTAAATCAGAAAAGAATATTTTAGAGTTCTTATCATTCTCAACTTAGACGGTGAGTCAAAACAATATGAAGACACTTCGAGGGAAGAAAGTATTAAGCAAAGGGCATTATGCACTGTACTATAGAGTCTGTATTAAATGTAGTGTGATATTCTTTGATTAGAGTACGTATACATATACCCGGTCAAGCTTGGTAGCTGTTAAGTGGCTGGACACGTGTACATCAGGGCATATACTGCCTGCCACTGGCATACACTGTAGCTCAAAGTTAGATCAACACTTTGAGCTGAGGAGCGTATGTGATGATAAACACCTCCTTTACCTCCCAGAAAAGACCTTTTTAAGAGGAAAACATTTTCTCAGTTACACAGAGTTGATTTTGTCAGGTTGACTGCTTTCTTATTCCTTTCCTAAGAGGGCAAAAAATTTAATAATCCCATTCTGACAGAACACTGGCAAGTGTAAGGCTGTTACTTGATCTATCACTAAATCACTTTACATCTGGAGAAGCAACAGCACATGGTACCTAAGTTTGCACAAATGTAAAACAGGCATGATACCTGCCTTTCTCCCATAGAGCTTATGGGATGCAAATGCAGTAGTTCAGAAATTATAAGGTGGTTCGCACATGGCAAGTATTTTAATTTAAAATAATTAGATTCTGAAAATAGAATTTTATAATGAGAACCATAAAACTAGAGCAAGGAGATTGTGGTGCCTCAATTCCCAATCACAGTTTTTAAGGTGAGGCTTGTCAAACCTCACTACAAAACAGGGTTTCTAGATCTTCAGTTGTTAGGAAACCCTCATTTTTTTCCTGCATATTTTTATTGGGATGACCAAAATAACTTTCTTCTCAGTACAATGCTGTAACCACATAAGAATCTACATCCAGGTATGTACCCGGATGACTACATTTGTTCTTAAAAATTTGCTGGCTTTTCTACCTATCACGTGACTCTCCTACAGACAACATGGAAGGCTTTTTCTTTTGTCTCAGGTCCATGTTGTTTTAAGAATCTAAATAAAAAATTAGAATGGGGTATCAAACATCTGCCTTATCTCCAAGTACCACATCTGACCTCAAAATACAAATCAATTCAATCAATACAAAAAGTCAGAAGTAGCCACTGATACTAGTGGTTGGGAGTCAAAGGAGAACTGTCGCAACACACTCGGCTAGAACACTTGTTAATAGCCACTGCATATTTATATTTTAAATAAGGGGCAGAGGGGAAAATGTTGATAGACTATTTCTATGGTGGGAAACACAGAGCTGAAAAGAATCTGAAAAGCTTTTCTAATTCACAATGTTTTCTATTTTCTCCAGGACCTTTGCCTCTTGCCTTTAGCCTAAATTGGAAAGAAAGGGAATGAAAACTGGAAGAGTTACAGAAAATCCACTGTTAATGCAACTCAGCACTCACCATTGGCCAGACTGAAATCTCCTTCCTCACACTGTATAGTAACTTCATTCACAGATGATGGTTAACCTCAATGAGTCTATTTCCAAAACAAGGTACTATTCATCATGAGTAGGCGACATTTCAGGCTGGCCCAGTAGCTTTAGGAGTTAGCAGAGGCAGATTCTGAATGACACACAGCAGGGCCGGTACCAGGCAGTGACTCACAAATTCATATAAATTTGATCCCAGCATGAGCTGAGAGCTCCCATTGCTCACAAGGTCAAGCACCACTGATCAGCTAATTAGTGGTATTCTTCTCTTTTTATGAGACAGCATTTCTGGCCCCTGCCAAGTTTTTACCAGCTTTAAAAAAAAAAACAACACAAAAAAACCCCACACACAAAAACCAGCCACCAAAGCACTAACCTGTAAAAAAAAAAAACAAACTTAAAAGCTGCTGATTCCTGGGAATTAAAGAGATATATTCTTGCCACAAAAACAGAGTTGTAAAATTTTATTCATAAAAATCCTCACTGATTACACTGAATATGCTACTGAATTACTAATTTTTCCCTTTGGAGTTTTAACACTATTGCTGCACACACACAACTGCTATCAAGAGGATATCCACAGCGATGGAAGAAATTCCACTAGTGGATCGCAATGATGATACACTCAAGTATCACACAGATGCAAGACCTGAGACCTCTAACAACATGACGTTTCCTTACAAATGACTGTTAATACCTTGGCAGACCACAAGCACCTTCCTCAGCTATGTTATATTCAACAGTACAGTTAAAACAAGAGTTAAATAGCTATCTTGGCTATGAAAAGTACTCAATTTAAAACCTTCAAAACTTATTTTGTGCTCTATTACAGCATACTTAGAGCACAGTCTACAGTTCTTTTTGAATAAGGTGAAGAAAATTAAACATGTGGGTTTGTTTCATTATTTTCCTTAGGAACATATCTAAAAAATGTAACTACAACAAAAGAACTTTCTTTAAATAGTCACAATTGCTATTTTACACTGTAACCAAATTAACTCTCTAAAATTGTTTCAATTTGTTTGAAGACAGAATAAAACAATGCTTAAGATCCAAACAGCTTATTTGAGAGAGTTCACATCTACTTCTACGATTTCTATTATCTGTAATAAATTAGTGTGGTAAACATACATAACCTTCTCTAAAGAAAGACTAAAAAGTCTTAATTGATCACATCCAGGGGGTGTGCAACACAAAAAGAGTGTAAAGTAAAAAAAAGTGGCGATTTCTCTGTAGGTTTACTTTGTTGAAGAAATGAGCTGCAGCTTCACAGATTTAGCGGGGGTTTTTGTTTGCTTTTCACCTCAAGTTACATAAACTTAATAGGACCCGAAATGGACAGACCTAAACCGATCAGAAGTCACAAACAACATTTTTGAAGACAGACACGTAAACAAGTAATGCAGCCTTCCATGACTGATAAAAATCTGTCATCTGAAACTTGGGCATCACCTTGACTGTTTACGGCAAGAGGAAGTCAGTTTCCATAAAACCAGTTACAGATAGCCTGTGGTTTTGTTAAACACTTGCTCTGGAGACTGCAAGCTTTACAAGCTTTTTAAACCTCTAGTTGTATATGTAGGCTGTATCTATAGCAATCAGCTTCTGAATTGGAGTACCATCACAACAGAAAGGCACCATTCTGATTAGTCATAGAAGAATAACCCATTTTGTAAATGTTAACAAGCAAATAACATATCAGAATCAGCTTTGAAACTTTAGGTATTTTTGACATATTAAAATTTTATAAACAGGTCAGACATGCAATACAATTCACATACCTACGTGAAACAGATACAAGAAGTTGAAAAAGTGCTTAAACAACATGCAATTAATCAATCAATAAAACCAGCATTATTTAAAAAAAAAGGTAAGAATAGCTTGCCTTTGGTTTTGGGCTTAAGTACTAATAAGAACCAAAAGACCACAACAGAACCTGTTGCACAAAATTCTACACTGCCGGACTGACGAAGCACATATTAGAGCCCTCTCTGCTCTTCAGATGTTTCCTTAATATTAATGTCTTGGCAGCTTTTTAGACAAAATGCACCACGGATTTGCACAGACATAAAAAGCAGGCCTGCTACGAGGACGCACACAGCAGATTTTTAGCCATGTTCAGGTCTCATTGTTGCAGCAGCACCAACAAGAAAACACTGAATTTAAGGCAGGTGACAGAGCTGTTTCTGAAATTCAACCTATCAGTAGACAGGATGAAACTGATCTGCTGGAAGAGGAATAAATACCAAAACAAGTTTCCACTTGCTTGCTGGTTCATTTCCAATTGAGCAAGGCGGAATCATCTGTTCGGTACTTGAGGATTTGGATACTAGTTCTCCTGCCCCATGACAAACACCTCAGAGGTTGCATGTTTTAGTAGCAGCAACACAGCTTGGGAACGTACACTCAAGACTTTTTGGAGTTATTTTTAATAGCCACCTTTTAACCACTTAGAAACTTCCTATCTGCCTTTTCCCAGATCTTATAAGTATAAATGTTATTCCAGCAATTGACAAGAAAAATGCTATAATATATGTTATTAGATGGACCAATAATACACACGGTTTCAAAGTTTGCATTGTGTCTTGTTAATGTTTTAAGGTAAAACTCACAAAGTAGCACTTCTTGTTATTATTCCTGCAAAGACCAGCCATGCTCGTAGCTGGTAACAATATAACTCTAATGAATGTGAATGGAAGTGCAGTAATTTCACGCCATGTTGAGTTTGTTCTCTCTTAACTCAGGGTAGCAGCTGCTTTGGTTCAGCACAAACAGTACCAGAGAAGAGAGATAAGTGCTGAAGCCCGTTACAGAGGAATGCTTTTATTTCTTTGTTGCTGAAAGGCTGGCAGGGCTGAGCTCTCCTGGTTCTGCAACGCAGGGGTTATCCCGTCGGTATGAGCTAATGAACCCCAGGCTGCACAGATAACGAACGCTCCGAAGGCAGCGTCCGCCAGCTCCAGTGAAAAGGCCCCTGTTCAGAACCTCTCGGTCTTAATGACCAGTTACTTGTCAAACTACACTTCTCATAAATTATTTAAATATTAAGTATATCGCCCTTTTAATGCATATACTAAGCAAACATCTGATTTTTACCACAACAAATCTAGTTACAGCGTCGTAGCTAATAAAATGAAATTTGAAGGAAAAACTGCTATCATTTTCATTAGTCTAAAAATCAAACTATTAAAAACTATAACCTACGCTTACGTATACTCCTCATAGTGCCATACCTCCAAACAAAATTACCAGAAGACCCCAAAAGGTGTCCTCCTAATTGAATTATAGATTAAAATAGTCACTCCCACTTCTAATAAAATATTAGAATAGAATAACAGAATTCAGTTTTAGAATACTAACCCAAAACATTTTCAGGCAAAATCTGAAATTCAGTACATTATTTTAAAAGAACAGAAGTACTCCTCTTACACTGTCCGAAATGATGAAATGTTAAAATACAGAATAGCACTTAATAGTTACTTGCATTCACTGATTTTCAATTATGCTGCCTCTGTAACTCTGCCTGTGACAATTTTTAAAGTAAGCCGTAACAACTGTTTAAAGTAAGCAGTCTGACCACATCACCTAAATGAAATGGCATCTACATATTGAAACAACAGCCAAATGCACACATTCTACTTCTCCCAGCTGCCTATAAGCTGTTACTGGCAGCAATGGAGGCGATACGGGTCAAGACTGTGAAAGTAACGCATTCAAAGTTAAAAATCTGAATCCAAGACACAAATTCAGAGAAAGTCATCTCTGAAGTTCCAACAGCCAAATGAAAAACAGAAAGTATGAAGTGGAAGTAATTGTAAAAAGATACCTAAAATAGGATTTTTGATAGATTTGAAACGCTCATTTTCTTCAGCTGTACTGCTACAAAATTATGCTAGTTGCATACAAAACCAAGAATCCAACAGTCAGCTTTTACAAAAACTAGTTCAGATTGAAAATCAATTATAGGATGTGAATGCTGACCATCTACAGTTGAGCAAGTTCATAGCTGCTCTACAGAAATTCATGAGGCAGTTTACAGTCGCCTAAATTAAAGTTCTCACAAATCAATGTTAATTACACATGCGCAGCAATACAAACTGCAACCCCTTTTTTTTTTCCTATTGGTATTAAGCCTGTACTTTTGTCTAACCTCCTTCCTAATACCTTTATCAAAAAAAAAGGGGGGGCAGGGGGGAAACTTTTTAAAATAGACATTATATTAGAAAGATTATATGGATATGAAAGTAGTTGCTGAATGCCTAAAAATCCTTGCAGCCACCACCCCAAAAATATGAAATGGATATCCATCTTTTTCTCTCTGACTGAAGGTAGATACTTAAAACTTTTGATTACTGATTCCCAAGCCTCTTTTGTTGCTGAGCCTCACTGGAGAAAACTGACGGCGCTTTGTACTTCAAAGTACCACAGCTCTTTAGTTTAGTATCCACAATGACACTTATCTAGGAATACTAAATTCTGTTAAGTCAGAACATAATCAGGCAACTGATACCAGCCAACATCAGTGTCCTATTAATTCTTACGCTTCTCCCATGGATGTAGCTGTCACGCAGCCAAAAGGTTTGATAAAATGGACGGTCTTTAATCAAGTAATACAAAACTCTGATTTATATCGATAGCTACCACAGATTTATTGATGCTCGTTTTCACTAGTTGCGAGACCCACTTAAAAAAGAAAAAGAGCTAAACGTGTTGCAGAACTGTTAAAGCTCATCACAGCTGTGTAAGCAAGGCCTGGTAGGTCTGCTCTCTGTTTTTTCAAATGCTTCCATACAACAAAAATTGGTTTAGGTGAATAGTCTTCTCCTGGTGCTCCTGTTGTGGTCTCTGATAAAGGAATGAGTTAAATGGCGTTGCTGTGGCATATGCATTTAAGGCCAGTTTCTTTTTTCTTTTAAATAACCCACTTCTACAAACAGGTAATGATCACCTGCAACATCCAGCTTGAAAGCAATTCCTCTACTCTTTCCCCGGTAGCTGCCACAACTTCACACTGCTCCTCACCCCCTTGCCTTGGCTTGTGAGCTTTATACCACTCACTAGGAATTTCACTTCAAGGGGCAGCACAAAACTAACAATCAAAGTTACAAAGATCAGAAATGTCAGGACTGCATTCCAAAGAAGAACAGAAAAAGGAAAGAAAGAGAGAAAGAGAGAAAGAGAGAAGAAAGAGAGAAAGAAAGAAAAAAGCCCATCGGAAAAACTAGTATTTACAGCACCCAATAAAGATGCTGAAAATGTTGCTTTGTGTTTGTGTGCAGTGCCTACTTTGGTACTAGTAAAATAATTATTTATAGCAATATGCTATCAGGTCACATATCCCCAAGAGAAACTAGAAAAGCACGAAAATCTCCCAGGAGCTAATAGAGAGAACAACTAGAAAGGCAGCTTTACTTACTGCTGTTCTCAGAAGAACACATTTCAATTCCCTCCTCTGCTTTGTTAGGATATTACACCCTAGGTGAATCTAGCAGTAAAGTGAACAGCAGGCAGGGAATCTGTCCATCACTCAGCACAGAGTCAATGGGGTGCTCTTTCAAGCTACTACTGAAGTCTGCAAAGGTTTCACTTATTAAGCATCAACTGTAGCTGGGGATAAAGAGATAAGAGACCAAGATCTAAGCCAAAAATAACTTAGCAAAAAATTATATATACTTATGGGGCAAAAAATAAGTTAATAAATATAATTTGGAGGGGGAGAATATCAAGGAATATCTAGTTTGGCTTTAATCCTGCCTCTAAGAATTATATGATTCCAGTTGTTTCTGTGAGAACACCCAATCATTTAGGATCCTTTATTATACTGTATAAACCACAGCAAAAAGCTACTTTTAACACTATTAAGCCAAGTCAAACATTTTGCCTTCACGGCAATTACAACTCTTTCAGTACAATTAACTTGTGCTCACACCAGTAGTTTGGTTACCGTTAGAGGAGCGGGCTGCCTGGCTATGTGTTCATTAATACGACCAGGGTCATAACCTCGTCCTTCTGCTTGTGCCTGTTAACAGCATCTACTTGTCTCCCCTTGTCACTCATACTTTGCGTACACAACAATGGTAGAATATTAAGTTGTAAAAATCATCAAACAATACATTTTGTACAATTCAAAAGAGTTTATTGGAAGGTACTCTCCCTGTTACCTTACCAGGTTTCTAGTACTTAAGAGGAATGTAAGAAAGCAAAGAAAACATTTATATTCATTTCCATTTAAACTAACTGGCCTCATGATTCAGCCACTTAAAAAATGGTGACCAACTGCAACAACTATTTGCTGTAGCAGTATCACCTACTGGTACAGGAAACACCAAGACTACTATAGTCAAAATATTACAGAAGGTTCTATCTCTGTTCTTGAGTTCTGAATGTATTTGATAACATGCTGTTATTTTGAGCAGTTTGTTTCCTCTGTAACATCAGTTTGGTCACTTCTCTCTTTTCATAAACATGACAAAAATGATCCCTCTAGTTAAAAAGGAGAAGAAATACAAACATGAAAGTAAAGAGATTAAGATACAGGTAAACAAGAGAATTTGTCTTATTTCAGACTTTGGCTTTTGTTAAAAAAAAATAAAAACAAATACACATATATCTGAATGCTTAACATGAGACTGAAATGTTCTTCTTGAAATACTGACCATTTTTTTCAGACACCAAAATTTTGCAAAATCCTTCATCAAATCCTCAATCAAGGTGAAAGCTAACTTTCTATTCCTAACCAGAATGTATTTCACATGTTCTGGACTAAAGGCTGCAAGGCACTTACAGTCCATCTTGTTGAATTCTTCCATAGCTAGTCCTGTATTCCCTAATAAATCTAAACCTGCCTATTGTACAAGAACAACTAGATTTTTTGTTTTATCTTTTCTTTAAAAGATATTCAAATCTACCAGAACATTTATACCTTTCTCTACAGCAGTAATTCAGTACTGTGTCCAAGCTGACTTTACAGGTAACATTTTTCACTAGAAAACCAGTACACTTGTTTCACCAGAACAAACCAGTGTAAAGAAGTAGACAAGCTTTCAGGCACACGAGCCCTTGCTCTGGCCGAGTCTCCAAACCATCACAGGTACAATCGTACTATCCCAAGTAAAAGATTTTTATCCTTTCAACAGGCAAGCTAGATCAGGACCTACTTGTCCAAGTGATTTACTGACGGTCTGGTTTCACACTATACTATCTTGTATAACTGCAAGCTGCTGCGGGAAGAGGGGGTCCTCCTCCCACCCGTTGCTCGTTCTTGCCCTCCTGCCGGCATTAGAGACAGTCAACAGCTGCCCACGAGGTGAGTCAGTTCAGCACGGCAATCCGGTGCAGACAGAGTCAGCGTTAAACGCGCAGCAAGCGGAATGAAGTCATCCCAAAGCCACACCATCCCTAGATGTGACAGAGGGGAAGCTGTGCGAGCGCATGGCTGGGGCAAAGTGCAAGACGGGGCTGGTTTTTGGTAGCAGATCGCAATTACACCGGATTAGGTACAGCAGGAAACCAGGCCCTTGGTCAGGCTGGGAGCGTATGGACAGAGCCAGAAATGGGGACTGCATCTCCTGAATTGCAGCTGAGCGCCCTGTGTAGAAGGGCCAGTCCTCTATCCATCGGATAACCTTTATTTTGCTGATTACATTTAATATAAATAAATGTTTTATGTAATATAAATAGATATGTCTTACTGTATTTAAGAACTAAAAAAAAGTTTTTAAAAGTCTGACATAAAACATATCAAGAAAATAGACACTTCCAAAAACTGTAGCTTCTATTTACATTGCAGGCTAATCACTCCAGAAATAATAAAATTTTAAAGAGTAATAGAACTACAGAAAGGATTAATGATACAATCCAGACCTCTACTTAAAATGTTTTCAAAGACAATTCTTATCTCAAAGAATCCTTGCAGGCATTTAGCCTTTTCAATTACGCATTATAAGTCTTTAGCAACTCTCTACCACATTGATGGCAAATTTTCAAGGTGGAGACTATGCCAACGGTAACTTTTTCTCTCTGAATCCAGGTCAATGCATACACATTGTTCTATAGTTTCAACTGGTAGAAAAACAAGTTTGTGACTACTCCACGGCAATTATTACACAGAAACAAGATAATGAAAGAATGTTCTCAGGGGCAGTGTGGGAAACTGCTGATGAAGTTTGTTGTAAGAGGGAAGTAAATCTTCCCTTATGTTTTATAGAGAATACCTATAAACTTACATCAGGATTTATCAGAAGGGGGGTACTTAATAGGATTACTTTTCAAGTTTTTCTTATTAGTCAGTGAACTTTTTTCCTCAGTTGCTTGACTCTTACTCATGCAGACTTTCTCCAGAAAGCCTTACTCTAAGACATATAACAAACGTGGTCGCACTAGCATTTCAGCTGCTCACCCAAGCATATTTGATATACCACTTTTTAACAAATAATGCAGCTCATATTCAAGGGCATGTGATACCAATATACCACTTTTTCAGTGCATGGTATTGCAGTAAGTCCATAATGCCACAAACAGTTTAAAATAAAACTACCGAGGTTAATAGGTAAAAGAGTTATGCTTTTGCCTGGCAAATGCTTAGAGGCATTTTATACTCTTATTATAACAATCAGTCACATCTTGGCGTATCTCAAAATATATTTGAGCATGGGATGAAATAAAAATCCTTCAGAAAAGTTCACAACTAAAAGATTCCCAAGACTGAAGTGAAAGGGCAGGGAGAAGGTGTGCAGTTATCAAATCACCTATATGGGAAGTGTCTGATTGGGTCCATAAAGTTTACCCACGGGAACGGGCCATCAGATCCAGTGTATCTGTTCTCTGTAGAATTACTGACAGGCAATGAGCCCTACCAAAACACGACAAAAACCGATCAACAACATGTAATGGACTATTAGGTAGCAGAGGGGAGAGGTGAGGAAAGTACGCACATAATGTGTGAAATCATTAAGTAAATAAAACAATATATGTATGCACATATAACAGTAGATTTCTTACTGAAGAATAAAAAGGAAATTTATACACATATACTGAGTTTTTAAGCAAAGTAAAGTAGCTGCTTTAATAATTCTACTCTTACAAACACTCAAATACAAGTGAGACAGGACAAAGGTAACATTCTAGATTTTCCACTGACCTTGCCTAATGAACAGAAGTATTTTCTCCAATCACAGACTGAAGAGTTTGTCTTCCAAAATGGTTCCTGACTGCCAGTGGTGGTGTTCACCAATGCATATAAAATACATTTTAAAGCTTGTGACAATTCCTAATGGAAGTTAAATTATTCAAATGCTAAATCATTTTGTCTAACTTTAGGAGCCTAAAAGTCAATTTTCCAATCTGAGGTTCTAAGCGTGCCATGCTTAACCTGGTTGATGGTTGTTGCTGGGCTCCCAAATCTGGCTCACCGGGTGGCCGCACAAACAGCTGTGCTGGCACAATGAAGCAGAAAGCAGGAAAATAAGTAGCTGAGACAAAGGGGAAGACAGACAGACTGCCTTTTCAGTAACAATGACAGCTTAAGCATATGTCAAATATGATCTAAGTCAGTCACACTGGCTCTGTCTAGTCAATGAGGAGAGGGATAGGGTTAAGATTAATCTCTTTTAGAGGGCTCTTAGATAACACATGAACTGTTTCTCTAGAAATGCCTCACCCTACCAGTTAACTGCAGAGAACCAGCTTAAAATGAAGCCTTGCTTGTAGATAACCAAAGCTTGCTGATTTGAGGACCCTAATTTTTTAACTTTACATGAGCCTTTTCTCCCCTTGTGTGCCTAGTCTGAATTGAGAGTCAGTGCTATATGTCACAAACCACATTAAATCCTGTCCTATTAGTGGAGTGACTTAGGCTTCCCTTGCAGTGAGAAATAGGAGAGGTGGCTAATTGAGCAGTATAATTAGAAGGGAGTTAGGTTTTGTTTTTGTTGGATTTTTCACAAGAGAATTTTAGCATACACACTCACGCAATTAGCATGGTATTATAATGTGTGTTACCCTCTGGCTGTACACACGTTGTTTAAGAGATGTAAAAGCTGATACAATCTCATTTAAAGCAGATATTCATGATCATTTCAAACATAATTTAAAAGGAAAAGCCACACACAGGTAAGCTATGAGAAGGAGGAAAATATTACGGCAGTGCAGCGTCCAGTCATCTTCACTTTAATGCAATGACCAGAGCTCTCTGGAAGGCTGCTTTAAACTTACAGCATGAGGCCCGTCACCACTAAGAAAGAATAATCAAATGGAAATCAACAGATCAGACAGCCACAGCATCATCAATGCTGAAGAAGTTAGAGAAGTACACTGAATCTGAGGATGACTACCCACTGGAGTGAGGAAGGGCACTGACAAAAGGTGGATCCTGTACCCATGCAGTGGCCAGAGACACAAGTCTAGGGATAAATTACATAATTTCTTATTATCCTACCTGCAAGCTATATTAAATATCTGCTTACCCTAAGTAGCTAATCCGGGCCCACAAGACAGACACATGTAACACACTGACACTTATAAAGTGCGACCACGTATTTTCACCAGCAGTTCATGCACTTAAAAAGTTTCCACAAAATCTGTTTATGATCCTGCTGCAAATCATTGCCTACAAAGAGCCCCCAGTAGCTGCAGCACAGAAGATTAACCCGTTTCTAAGAGAGTTCAAAAGAATACACTGAGTAAAAGTTGGTACTGATAGCAGAATTTTTAGCACACAATCATGGAAAAGTAAGAAAAGGGTTTCATTGTTAGAAGAAACTATCAAAAAGAACAGCTGTTATTTTTTGAGATATTTAAGAAACGGATGTGCTGTTAATGATTTTCAGGTCACTATTGCTTTCCAGCAGTCTCCAGCTGGCAACACTTCAAAGATGCTAAAATGAAATATTAACAGTGGGAAAAAAAATTCCTTATTTTGAGAGATATGATATGAAAGCAAACTGAAAAAATAGCTCAGAAGATACTACTGAGCAAAACTTTGATTTCACTTAGATTAAACTTTGAGACACAGACATCCAAGACCAGTCAGTGTAAAAGTAATAATGAACTATGCAGACAGTGCAATGACAGTCAGAGCTCAACAGATCTACCGGAGGATGTAACAGCATCGCTACCACTGGAAGCCACAATACCCGCTGCCCTCTCTCGCACGTGTATTTTACTCTTACAAAATAACCTTTGCTACATGAGGAAGCAGCTTGCTTTACTGTCTCGGTAATGGCATACTCTGCCCCTACAACTAAGTAAAAGGAATTTACATGGTGAACTGTATGATACAAACCCTTTTTTTCTCAAAAACATGGATGTAGTGAAGTGGCATATCTAACAGCCACCTCTTCGGGGTTTTTTTGTTTTCTTTGTTTATTTGCTTTCTTGTTTGGTTTTTTTTTTCTCCTCTGATCTTAAGTGGTTCTGTAAAGACCCACTCAAAATTGAAGCCAGACTGTGCTACACAGTTACAAATAAAATAAATAACAGTATATATCTTGAAGAGACTGGTCCATTTTAAACTAAGTCAGGGTAAAAAGCAGAGGAAGATGCAAAAGGATATATTTACTCTATAGAGAGATATTTACTATTAGTTATTCATTCACAGGTCAATGTTCACTGTATTAATTAAAATTTGAGAGTATGTCTGGCTAGTTACACCATTTTTAAGTAGTACAATATGTTACTGGAGGTGTTGAGAATGTCTCAGAGTTAACTTTCAGCTAATTAAGATCTTAGACGTTTAAAGAAGCAAAGGGTGAGATGTGCAGCAGTCTTCACAGGTAAACAAAAAAAAGTACAGGAAAGAAGAAAAATATTTTGGAAGCTGTTATTTACTCAAACTACTCAAGCAAAACAAAACACGCTGTGATTGATTTATGAATGGTGATACCAAACACCTCCCAAAAATCTATTTCCAATTCCCTTTCCGAGTAAAACAGAGAGTCCTGACTGTTTTAATAAATTTCAGTATTCCTCCTCTTAGTTACTCCCATAACTCTTTCAGCACCACTGGGGGCGGAGGGGGACGTACTGAAAATTTTCCATCCAGATGTCCACTTTGTTTCAAGTTTTGTTGCCTACCTGAAGTGCAAAGTGTCCCATCAGCTTGCATTAAGACTAAAGAGCAGTACTCCACCCAAATAGTTCTCTCCCGTTTCACCGGTCTCTGGGGGTCAGCTTCAGGAATTTTGCATCAGTTTCAGCGCTCATTCACACAACAGATCACTTGATATTAAACAAACAAAGTGATTTGCAGACTGATACAGATTGATAAAAGCTGGGTAAAGGTGCTCACAGACAAAAGTAAAAACTTCTTACACTTTTAGACATCTGGAACCTACAAAAGCATATTCTACCAGCTACATATTTTCCTAAAATTTAGGCAAGTAAAGTAGGTTTTACATCCAGGATTTTGCATTCGAACAACGGTTTGTATGTCTCTTAAAGACACTGAAGAGAAAATAAGTTCCTTAAGAAGATTATCAAAAAAGACAATTCGATTAACTTACTACCAATGTGCATTCTCAGCATTTCATTAAGTTTTCTCAACATACTCCACAGAATACTGTAAGGTAATCAAAAAATACTCAAAGGCACTCTAAAAACCCTGTACTGTAAGGTACTCCTAGTAGCCAAGTCTTTCTAATACATATTCCTGACAGGTGGTCTTTTTAAAGGTACAGCATTCATTCAAGGAAAGAAAAGACTGAATACAAGGTAACAGATTTAATGTATAACTTTCAGATGAGCCTGAAGAAAACACCTAGATTTAACTTTCACTAAAAGGTATTTTATGTGAAAGGGTTAAGCGACTTGTTCTTCATACCACACTTCAAAGGTATGCTTTATTCACATCTTGCTCAGCTGCCAAATGCAGACCTCTCCAGAGCTCCTTTCTCAACCATAGATGTCCTAAAAAGCCTTTTAATGTTGCGTTCTAATCACACCCTCAAGCGTGTGCGCCATTATCACTTATTCTTTAAAAATCAGAGCTAAAAGCAAAACTGATTACTGCAAGAAATCTGTCTCCTTGAACAAAAATTGATTCAGAGTATCTTACTTAAAAGAAAGGACAGAAAATTAAAGGGATACTGTCATGGTTAATATCTTTAAAAATGCTTAATTTGTCTTCCTTCATGGAAGCTTAAAATTAAAACTGCTTTCCAAATCAAATTTATTTCCCCATTTACACAAAATTTTCTGGCTATGCTTGAGACCTTTTTATTTACTTCTCAACTGCCTATACGAAGCACAGCTAGAATAAGTTATTATACTGTACAGGACATTTATTCGGATATATTTTTTAATTTCATAAAAGCAAATTTTTTTTTCAGTCAATGGCATAGCTCTGTAAGGTCTGTGATGTTCATAAATAAATAACATGCCCAATAAACATGTAAATCTCCACGTATTTTTGTATTTCTCTCTTCTTTATTTTTGAAGCATATACCACAGCTGCATGAACTACTACATTCCTGGCCCAATTCACTGACCTCTATTCCCATTCCCACTAGCCAACTAAGGAAAACCCAAATGAGAAACCTTCTTCTCCATGTCCAACAAGCCTCCAGGCTTTGGCACAGTTCCTAGAATATTTTTGCACCTCCACAGCAAAGTAGGTTAATAAAGTCTCTGGTCATATCCTCTAGATAGATACCTAGCTTCCCGCAATAATCATCCCCAACATCTTAAGTTTCACTATCAGCTTTCCCTTGCACCTCTCCTCCGCCCTACCACCCTCTCCCCGGGGGGGGGGGACGGGACGGGACAGGGACAAAACAAAACAAGAAAAAACAGCAACTAAACTTCTTTTTGCCTCATTACTCCAATGAAGCTACACGCTAACCACTGTGAACAGCACCGCACCTCATCGCAATTAATATCTCAATACTTCATCTTCCAGGTTAAATCTATCGTATTTCAGCCATTCATTTTTTTCCACCACTATCATGTTTGGCTGTTTGCCAGCATATGAAAAAAATCAGAAGAGTATTCAAACCAAAGTCTGCAACAAATATTTGAAACACAGTACTACACTCCACAGTAATTACACTCCAGTGTTCTCTGCTACCACCAAGGGAAATAGTTGTATCGGTTAAGTATTAAGCCTCAGGACTTTGATACGTTTGTTGTATAAGGCTCAGAGTACCTTTTGATTTTATGAAATACTGCTATTTATATTCATAATGATAAATCTATGAACATTCATCAACGTTTTTACCTGGAAGAGGCAAATCTTATTTACTGACCTTTCAAGTTTCAACTTACATCCTGCCCATTCCTTATTATACTACAACTATTTATTACAATAATACAGAATACAGTATTGCAACTCAGAATACTTCTTAGTTGCCACTCTTTCTTCCATTCCCTTTACTAGAAATTATTTTAGACAACAGTATTTTTATTTACCTGTCTTGCATGGGAATGGATATTAGAATCACAGAACTTTAAAATATTACTTAAAATACACATTAAGCTTATAAGGCACTGTAATTCCCAACACCAGCATTTAACAATGGCCAAAGTAAACACTAACCAGAGACATCTCAATTCCTCCTCTACTGAATAAACTAAAACTAAGAGCTGAGAAGCAAAATGAACAGCACATCTGACAAAAGTTCTTTTAGTGCTACCTCTTTCAGAGACAATACAGCTTTTTCTCATAATGGCAACTCAAACTGAAGATAATCCTTTACGTATTTTTGATAACAGTGGTAAAGAGCCCAACTACATTAACCGCAGCTTCCTTGTCATTGCACACAAGGCAACCAGACAACAGTTTTTCTGATGCTTCCTTCCTCTGTACATTCTACTCATGTAAACTGATGCTATTTTTTTTTCCTGTGTAAAGATTTCTATGCGATCAACACTGCAAAGTCATTCCTTCTTTGAATTACTGTAGGAACAGAAGGGACATGTCAAAACACAAGTGTGAAATAAACTCATAACCTGTACAATCCAGAAGTCTAGAAGATGCTTTAGGATTATGGGATATTTTTGGAATGTGAAAGAAGTGCTTCTTATTTTAGTATATGTTAATGAAGATTTAAAAAAGACCCACAACCTTGCAAAGAAGAAAAAAAAATAAGGCTTACATTTATTAACAGGGAGTTTAAAGAGACATCAGTCTCCCATTACCATGGACCAGTGAAGTGAATGATTCTCTGTCACATACCATCAAGTCTCATAGTGCTGTAAAAATTCCACCTATTTCCTTGACAGTCTCAATTACATCAGAGCCATAACCACTCCTTTTCATTAGATTCAAAGGGCAATTTCAGAAATGTGAAGATATTAGAGTGACAGACCAAAATAGACAGGTAAACAGTACCTTTGAATTAACAGCCTGCTGAGAGCGATACAAGACGTTTTAAACTTCTTTCATGTCTGCAACAGGCAGAATGTGTAACCAATGCCATTTCTCATCCTGATAACTCTATGAGAGATCATTTGGCTTACTACTCAAATGACTGAAATACTGTAAAACTTGCAAAATCTAAATTTTCAGGTAAACGCAAGTCCTTGCCTATATATTTTTTTAAGTAACTGCTTGGTATTGAGCATTTCACAGTCAATATTGTTCTTTTCAAAGTTCAAGCCCTTTAACCTTAACCTTCTACCTTTGTAACACTTCCCAGGACTTAACGTGACCCCCTTTCCAACTGTGATAAGGTATATGACCATCACTCAAACAGGTTTTTTTGCAAGACAGGACAGCACCACCATGCCAGTATTGTATCTAATGCCTATCTGAAACAAAGCATACCTTTTCAGATGATTTGTTAAAGCCAGTGAACGAACATCTAGCTTCAGAACTGAGAAATTATTCCATTGCAAGTCTATCTGAATGTTTAATAATTGCATAATAATACAGGAACAAAATAAATGATCAATGTAAAAACTGTGATAACTGATTTTTGCTGGTCTCTATTGCCTACTTAATTTTTGTTTCCTTTTCCGGGATAATATTTTCAGACTGAAGTAGACTTGAGTAATAAATTCATTATAACGATCAATAACTGAAACATTAATCCGCGATATCATCAACCATACCAAACCCTCAGAGATTAAAATATAAATGTATTTCAGGTATAAGATGAAAGATACATTACTGCAGCTCTGTTGGCTGATGTGCAGCGTATTTTCTATTGCTAAACAGAACATGTCACACATTTCTTCTACTGGCATTCACAAATAAAGGAGAGAGCACTCAGAATGGTCTTGCTCCTTTAATCTCACCCTTCCATAATATTTATTACATTAGCTTTATGTCTTCATTGAATAAATTTGATCAGGGCCTGAAGGTGTGATAAGCTTACTGGCCAGCAATTAAAGTCACTGGCTTAAGTTACAAAAGGTGTCATAAGACAGAGTAGCAAAGTTCAAAGGTTTATTGAAAGGCCTTGTCCCCTGTTCCTCTCCAAGTGCTGATGCTGGCAGGATGGTACCCCTACACACTGTTGAGAATTTTTATTTTTTTATATTAGTAAATGTCTCCAAGGCTTGTCAGCAGAACAAAAAAAGCAACCAACCCTGTTAATCTCATGGTGCCAGTGCCCAAGTAAACAGATACAAGAACGTACAGGTACAAGACTGCACACTCAAGAAGGCAGCACAGCTTCTTGGCCTTTCCCCCACTCCCTTTTAAAACTTACCCACAATATGTAATCACAAATAACTGTTTAAAATAGTACAGGATCTTCAAGGAAAGTGTGTTTCTGCCTTCCCCCTCCCTCCAAAAACCAGCCTGTATTGTTATAAACCAAACTAACTTACATCCTACACAGCAGCTGTTTTGGTTTCACAACTTCATCCCAAGAAACACCAAAGTCAGACCTGCAGGGCTCTTGCCTAACTTATTAGTTTCAAAGCTATAGTTAGTTTTAAATTATCTCCATGAACTGACCCAAAAATCGTAAATGTTTCTCTATTCTCAGTCAGCCAAAAACCTTGTGATAACATAAATCACTAGCATGGGTGTAATTCCAGTCTTGGGACATTCTAAAGTAAAACAGAGACTCTTGGAAGAAAACACACAATTTCAAAGGGGAATGAAATTGATGGCTCTCAAACACTTTAAACCAAATAGTTCAATATGAAATAAAACGACTACCGAAGTATCCCATTTACTGGGTCATCTGATAGGTGACAAAATCTTCTTGGGAACAACTGTGGGAGTGATGATATATATGTTTAATATTCAAATTACCAATCATCTGTCAGTTCTTAATGTTTTAGATGAGGCTCTAGATGAGTAAACAGTAGCATAAAAATGATAAGGTGGCACGCCCAAGACAGAGATCAGAGAAATATCCACAAGTAGGTCAAGGCTGGTCCCGATTCTGTCAACATTCACCTACTTTTCTTCAGCTGCTTCAGAAAACAATAAACAATCCAAACCTAAAGAATATAAATGCTTTTCTCCTTCAGCAGGGGCAAAAGGAAAGCTGCAATTCAGATTATGGGCTTGGGTAAGTATGTCAATGCCCTGCTGTCAAAAGCAAGACCTTAATCCTGACTTTTCAAATACAATCAATGAGCAAATATGCTCAGAAAAGCGCTTTGATACCTTCAGCTATCTACAAAAACTTAAATTTCATATTCTTTTGTTCCAGTTCATGATCTGAATATTCACTTGTGAAGCAGCACTCAACAGAAGATTAGCAATTCAGGATACAGTCACATGAATGCTAGTTGAGGCACAGTGGATGGGGCTGCCACAAAGGTGGCTGTGAAACTGCATCCTTAACCAAACACAGCTCCCAAATTAAAACTGGGTCTTTCAAACCAGGTATTTACTATACTTGTCAACAAGGATGAGGCATATTAAAAAAAAAAAATCTGAAAACATCATGGACAGTAACAGTGTATTTATTTGGTCAATTCAAAACAGTGAAAGGAATAAGGGAGTTTTCCCTATTTAAATTGACAGCAATTATAATACGGGAGCTTCTCTCCCCAACAATTTGAATTTAGACATAAAAATAAGGTAGATGCTAGTTATTACTCATTCTGTTTATTTCACTTTAAGAGCTGGGTATTTTTCTTGATACAACCCTCGGTTCTTTGTGTGTTCGGCTGGGGTTTTTTTCATTTACATATGCTGAACTACAAGAAAACATAAACCATTAAACTCCATTGTCCTTTAACTGTACATCATGTTAACAAGATCAGTTTCCAGAACGATGACTTAGAGGACACGTGCCCTTAACAAAACTATTGGCAGATCTTCATTTTCCAAGACATCACTTTCAGCCTGTGTCTGTTCTTGTTTGTTCTGGATACGTCCTTGCAATTGAGATAGGAATTGCGACTTGAAAAATGCTAAATGAATGGAATACTCCTCACTTTTGTTAAAAGACCAAAAAACAGCATCTCAATTTTTCTTGTATTGTTTTGACTGTCTTTTTTTTTTTTTTTAAATGTACACAGATTGTTAAGAGCTAGTTTGCAGATGCACCTTTCTAAACTCCTAACCACAGCTCAAGCCAGATGCAGTAACTGTTGAAGTCAAGGCTTGCTTGGACACTAAGCACTCCATGCTGTCTACATTTGCAACCTTGTGCAGTATTACATTATGCATATTAATTTTAGGAATCTCATGTTTTTCCGTGACCTATTTGATCCATGTCCCTTCAGTCAGTCAGAACAATAACAAAAAAAAGAATAATTTTGCTTCAGCAACATACCCACAAGCTACAAATCAACATCAAGGAGGCCTGGTATACAAGATTTCAAAAGCACTTGGGGAGAACACAGGAGAGTCAGAAAGCACTAAGAGATTCAGAAGATTCTCTTCATTTTACCTAAAAACGCTAGCCTAGGAATTGCTACAATTAAGAAAGATGGATTGCAAGCAGTCTGGGAATAACTGATACATTATCTTCCTTCTTCCGTAAAGCTTACCTGCAAGATATTCTCCCTCCAAATAAGAGATCTGAAGCAAATGAGCCAACAAGAATTTACAGAAACATCTAAAGAAAAGTTATATTGCTATATTAGGACAGCCTTTTTAACAATGCTTTTGTTCTGCTTCCTATGTAATCTCGGGGCGGGGAAGCTCTTATTTAGGGCTTTGAAATTGTTTCATATTGGTTGTCAAGGGCCTTTAAAAACAAAGGCAGGAGGAAGCCAAAAAGGTACTGTTTTAAAAGACAGAAAGACATACACTTCTATTCAGAAGTCAGTGCACTGTGAGCTTCCACTCTAGACAGAAGTGCCATACGTAAATGAAATGGGTTCAAAATGGACTGTGATATAACTTTTCCTGTATTTCCTGTAATAAACCTTAACTTCCTAATTAGGAACCAAAACAGTTAAAAGAAAAATAAAATACTGTTCAGTGAAACAAAGTCCACTGACCCACACCACGTGTTAGAGTCTCTCCTTCCTAATGTACAACTAGATTGGCTTTCAAGTCTCATTTGCAGAGCTCAACAAGTGCTAGCACAGATCTTAGTAATTACTTCACATGAAGAAGGCTGCTCCTTTCTGAAAACTGCTACTACCTTTATGGAATAAGTTTTGCTATTCATAGGCAGATATTCTTCAATAGTTACAAGAATTTATATTAAATAAAGTAACAAAATGCATTATCTGAAACTAAAAACCCTATGCACACTTGCAAGAGAGAAGAGAAAGTCAGTAGCTTTTCAGAAAAAAAACTAATCACGTAGATCAAAGCCAGAATAACTACTTGACCATCAGTTCAATTCCATTCTCAGCTTTATTGCTCCCATTAAGCGAAGGCTCTATTCTGACACTACCTTTAGAGTACAAAATGAAGAAAACTATCAGAGCACCGCCTGGTGGTGCCAGAATAATGAAGAAAAACACTGCCATGAAACCAGGAATAGATTTAGGACTGAAATTTGGAATAGCACCATTCCAAAATGACAAGGAAATTAAAACACCAGTTTCTCTGCTAAGCAATTTTTTTTGCACCTATTAAAATGTATTTGCATATGAAAAGGAATGGGGGAAAGAAAACCCTTCTCTAGAGTCCAAGGATTCCTACATTTCCCGGTATATTTTACTTTTCCACAAAATTTCCTGCAAGAGCTCTTGAACAGAAAGGTCTGAATTTATTTTTTTTTCAAATTACACATAAATACCATCATATCATGTTCTAAGAAAATTTAAAAAATAACAGAAGATAATTTACCAAAGTACATATTCTACAAAATGATTCTGCTATAACCATTCTGGTGTTATATCCAACATCATAAACAAACAGCATAAAAATTCCACTCACACACATATGCTTCCAAGCCTTTATAGAAAAATACCACATCAGGAAATTAAAGAATGATACTACTAGGACACACTGATTCTGCTACAGTCCTCATGATTAAAGCTCAAATTCTTACTCAGCACTTTTAGACACTGTACATGGCCATATTCCAAAGTCAGCCATAGCCATGGAAGTTATTTAATATCAAGGTTGATATAAGTCTACCTTTATTTATCCATCACTCTCACATAACAAAAGAAGATACAGCTTTAAATACTAAAATGAAGTCCAGATTGTTCTCGTGTTTTGCTGTATTGAACAGCAATGCATTTTGGTAAAAGGCTGTATTCACCTAATGCAGTTTGTCTAGTTTGCTGTTCCCTCTTCTGTGAGGTTGTATGAACTCGTGTACTCCAATGTTGTACTTTTACCACGTTGTGCGCACTCACACATTACACACCTGAGTTCAGCTGAACACAACCATCATTTTTTCCATGATTACTGAAACTCCCAGTAGGCAATCTGTAACAAAATTACGGAACTCTGAAACCTAGAAAAATGTGCTGACAATTTCATTGATCAAGGTACTCTACAATATAATCAAATATTAAAAGTATCAGTACCGTAACAATTTTAATATATTACACTTTGGCCGAGTTAGGGCATTTCTGACCATAGGCAAGTTGGAGATTTCCCTAAAAGATACTCAGTTCTGTGATCTGCATGCTTGAATCACAAGTATTTGCACACATTTTACATCCACAGGCCACTCTGTAGCCCATTCATATGGCATGTATGACCTACTAAGAATGCCAAATGTTTCCGTAGAGCAGATGACTTTGCTGTTTTCCAGGTTACTCCTACAATGCACTATGGATGAAGCTCCAGTGATTTCTACAGAGAAGCAGTATTTATTTTCTACAGTTTAGCCCTCGTATCTAAACACTACTGTCTTCATTTAAACATGCTGTTGATAAGCTGCACTTCATACAAAGTAGCACACACAATACTGGAAAATAAGAAAAAGGGGTGGAAGTGATGAAAAGGACAGTCAGAACGCAGTGGAGGGAAAAAAAAGTTGAGAAACTATGTCACCTATGTTATTTTTTTATAAAGCACGGCTTACTGCTACAACAACAATATTAATTTTTATAACCTCTCTGTATTTAGATAGCAGACAATTGCTATGGTTTGTGCCACCTTTACCTACCAGCCCATTCACTACCCATTTAATCCACTACCACTCACTTTCACTTTTTCCTTGTTGCTGCTTATTATGGTCAAATACTATTATCAACAAATGAATGCATTAATCACATAAGCCTCTATCCTTTACATACGTATTTGTACTGCCTGTCATATGCCGCTTTCATTTAAGCATCCACTACCTCACTCTGGGGTCTACTTTTACAAAACTGGATGCAATAGTATGACTCACAATAAAGCAAAACTTACAGCATCTACTATGTGATGTATTTCCAAATTATAACACTGAGGCTTTGTCCATTCTGACCGTACTTAACTGTCTGTAGAACAGCTGAATGCATCCACATTAGTCAACTTTGAGAGGTATAAAGCCTCTTCCTGTGTTTGAAAACCAACCTGCACTATTCCAACCCAGACAAGGTAACTGTCATCTTTGAGAAATGTCATCAGTGACAGATGCAAGACACAGTTCTGGCCCCAGCCAGTGGGACATTTCACATGCAGCAGGGATTCTCCCATTCCCTCCATTCTGCGTTTCCAGTTAACCCATCCTCATCCCAAGTCTCTCCTCCTAGAAGCCTCCACTCTTCAGCTCCAAAGGCTTCTGCTCCCATCCATCCCCAGCACACGCATCACCACATGCTGGTTTTGCCATAACTGGTAACATGGGAGGAGATCTACACAACTCCAAACTCAACACTTTACACCAGTGCTAAAGAGTCTGTTTACTAGTGTAATCTACCTAAAAACATTATTTATTACTTTAAGAATTTCCGAGCTTTACAGGTAATTTAGGACAGACTCAAACTGGCAGAAATCCAAGCTACAGCTTGGAAACCGAGACTGTATTTTGTTTACAGAAAGTGATTATATTCATTGCAAATACCTGGTACTAAGCAATAGAGAACATAGTCATTGATCACAGCCATTAAATAATCTATTACAGAAATTTAAAACAGACATCATCTATTAAGTGAGTACCAGGCATACTACATACTTGAATTTCAGAAACAAAATCCAAACATTTTCAGATAGATTACTCTCGTAATAATATTTATAACTTAATCTTTAATCAAGTGCTTACTTTTAGATTCTAAAGGTTACAGAGGAAATTGTAGTAACTGAGCCAAGCTTTTTATTGAATTCTTTTAACCAGAAATAAATGGGTTTTCAGTAAACCCCAGAAGCTGTTCTGAGTACAGATCCTACTTTTTACGTTACTTCCCATATTCCAGAAGGATTTTAAAATCTAAATTGCCCCTGTGTCATCTTATTCTCTGTTCCAAGGACTTTCATTTTTCAACAAATTCAACAATGTAGCCAGTTCTATTCTCAGGAAATCTCCAGAGTTAGGAAATAAGCACCGAAATCAGACTAACAGAAATCTAAACACAGCAAAAGTATAATCAACAAACGTAGAAAAAAATTAATTTATTCTTCATCTCAGTTGAAATTCTATTCAGACCCGTTAGAACAGTCCTATACCATATTCTTGCTGCTAGCAAGTAATTGACATTGCTTCAGCATACCTTATACCAAGTACTGTATGAGAATACAAGTGTTACCAGGCAATTGTGAACACTGGAATGGTTATAGGGGTGGCCACCACATAGTCAGCATGGAGAACCTTTGTTAGACCAAGCAGAATACAGATGTAAATTGATTAGATGTTGCAACCCAGCTGCATGCTTCACCCAACTAAATTATCCCCAGATGATGCAAGAAGATTGTAGCATCCCCTATGTGTCATTTCAAACTTTCAAAAACAGAGGAGAAAATTTTTCACATTCTGTGTAAAAAGAGGACTCGACTGCTCTGCTGCAGCTTTTCTTACTAAGAAACCAAAGCATGCTGTGCTCAAGTTACCAAAACTTCCATACAAAAAAACCTGGGAGCTAGATCTCATCAGTACACAAAATATAGTAGTAAAGCTACTGTTCAGTATTTGCTTACAATCAACTCAGACAAACAGGACTTCGAAAGCCAACCCTCAAATACAGAACAGATGGGTCTACTTACATACAGGAGCCCACAGAAATAGCTTAACCTAAAATACAGTATTATTCCCCTAAACATCTCCCTCCGTCATAAAACTCATTCATCTATGCTCAGTTTTGCAGACTAAGCCAGCTACTCAGTTCTCTTACTTTCCTACACTTAAATGACAGTTCTTTGTGGATTTTTTTAATATGCCATTTTAAAAAGCATTACCAATTACATTAACAAATTATTGTTTATTTTAATAAACACAAATTCAGTTTAAGTAAGCTCTATATAACTTTGAGCTAGCTTTTCTCATCCTCATATGAAAAGCTGAATGTTAACGTATTCCAGACTAGAAGGCAGAACTTTCCAGAGGATTAAAGATACATGAGACCCAGATACAACCATTCCAAGTCATCAAAAAACACTTCAAACATATCCCAAAGGCTTCCTTCTACTTTACCTGCCCAAAGCTATTTTCATTCTCAATCCCATTGCTCCCCCAAGAAATCAAGCAGCCTAGCGACATCAAGCAGCCTCATACAACACACACACTTGTTAACTTGCCTTTATTTACTACTCTATTTGATCATATGCAGTTGGTATGAATGCTTACACCTTCACCCATTTATAAACACTAAAGGCATTTTTGTTTTCGGCTTACTGAAATCCACAATTTAAACACTCCCTTAAAAAAAGGTGAAAGAGTATGTGCAGGGGAGAGGGGAAAAGAAACATCTGAAATACGCCTTCTGAAAAATCAATATTAGATTGTAGATCCAGTCACAAGCTGTTGCACTGTAACATTTGCAGAATTCAGAGGAAAGAGAAAATACTGAATGCTACCATGATCTAACTGTATTATCAGCATACAGTTGTACGTGGATACAAACAACATCAAGATTTGCAGGTGCTGCAAAACAACATGCGATTCAAGTGACCTGTGAAATGCTGACCTTGGCATAATTTACAGTGAACTAATTTATCCAAAATGGTCCTCGCTCAACTTCAGAGAAAAAAAATGCTAACCACATTCCTTCCTTCTTACATCATCTTACACGACAATAATGAACAATCTAGTATATTACTGAGATAGAATTTCACCTAATTCCTGATGTCTAATTTAAATGCAAGGAGTTACTATATCCATTTCATCTAATTCAGCACATTTGGGGAATAGTTATTTAAATGTTAACAGAATTCTTCTTTTCATGAAATGTGGGGGGAAAAAAAACCAAACCAAACAAACCCAACTTAAACATACAAGCTTTGCAAAATTTCCCATATAAAAAAACCTGAATAAGGTCATTGTTCTACTATACTTTTTCATAAGTAGAGTCAGAATCCAATTTAGATAAAGCAATCCTTTAAAAAAATACTGACATAGCGATTAAAGATAATCACCTGCAGATCCTTAAAACAGGATGGCAAGTGTGAAACACAATACACACTCTGCTCTGTGCAATGTGCCCATTGCCAGTATTGCCTCTTTTGCCTTAGGCATCCTCATGGTTTCCTCCAAGAAATAACTGGATAAAAATGACTTAGTCTCTTTCTTAAGAAATCACTGCCTATCTGCATCACACGCCCCAGACAACACAAAAACTCACTGAAGTATAACACAGAAAGCAGAAAACCCCAAAAAACAGTATTCAAAATGCAGTGCTCCTACCTGGAATGGTTCTGTCCGGTACCTGCAGCCCTTTCGAGACAGGCTACCAGTAGTAAAGAGACTCTACCCGGCTGAACAATGAAAGGTGACATTATTTTAAAAATGTCATCTATAAGAATTCAGGCAATTATAATGACATCACAGCTTCTAACAGAAAGTGTCTGTATACAGGAACTAGAAAGAACTAAACAGTGGAAATCTTTTCTAACTGGAAATTTCTGTTCACATTTTTCTGTTACAGTCTGTGTAGACAAAGCAGATGCATCATTTGAATGGAAAAGCTTCATATTTACCTGGATGAGTGAAAACCATCAGCAATGCTAAACACAACAGTCAATACAGACAGCCAAGTCCTCCAAATATCCTGGAAGGATTTTTTTTAAACGATTTCTGACTGTTTTATTTCTTAATTTTAAACATTTTTGTTGCCCATTACTAAAACCAGATTTCACTACACCAAAAAAATCAACATATCACATCATGGATGCTTTCCACTCTTAAGAAAAATCCTGAATTATATTTTTGATTAGTACTGTTGTTGCATCTTAGCCAGCTGTAATATCAGTACTTTAAAAGGCTCTTTGGATTTGTCTTTGATTTGCTTAGCTTGAATGTTTTGCAGGGATCTTCTCTCCAGATAACATTAGTGGTGTGGATTACTCCTTCCAGAGCCTCTTTAGCCAATTCTGGTGGATATTCTGTTCCATCTACCAGAGGTATCACTTCCTGCTTACAGTTCTCCATTTATGTCCAGTCTCATTCACAATGAGAGTTCCAGGATAAACTTTAGAGTCCTTTTGTATTTTTTTGATCAATAACAAAAAAGTCATTTTAGACTAATAAAAAACGTCAGATGAAAACAGTTTAAAGCAAAGCAACCAATTGTCCATCTAAATGCTAATTAACATGGGCCATTTTCCTAATGTTCCAAGTACTGTCTTCCACTAACAGGTGAGTTTTGACAGACAGGAAAAAGATCATGATACAAACAGCTTTAGCTTAGACAACATCTCTCACACCAAAAATATTAAAGAGTTTCATAAAACAAATTTTCAGAATTCAGCTTTTTCTAAACTTTTCATGCCTACTAGACTGGACTTTTGCATTATTATTTGCATCAACTATGCAAAACATCATCGTGGTTCGCAGCAATATCAGCCACCAGAAGAGGAACTTATCCTGCCATTATTCATACTTTTTTGAAGATGTAACATCTTTTTTTTCCCCCCTAATACACATTCTAGCAATTTTGTCCAAAACAAATCATCTATATTGCATACTTGCTCAGCATGACACGTTCCTTTAAAGTAACAATTAGGAGATTATCGGTTTAGCCTGGAACCGTCTTTCCTACTGCTGTGCTTAGTATCAGTATAGTGATAAAACCCTCTTAAAATAGTTCTAGGGTCCAGGCAACAATCAATTGTATGCAATATTCTTTCAATTTTTATTTAGCAATTCCTTCAGTGATTTCAGGCCTTCGAAGGCGAGGAATGAATGGTCAGTAGATTTAGGTTAAATTATATCTACTTTTAAAAGTTATGGCAGCCTGTACATAATGTCCTGTCTCAACATCAACAGCCTAACTATTTGGAACATTATACTGCTGCTTGCCTTTCTGAATAAAAAGTATGAGAAGCAAATACATTAAAAACCACACTGCAATTTAAAATTGTGTAAATCAGGACTTTATAAAAAAAAAAAGAATTCATATACTTTTTTCTATTGTCATTTGTAACAGATTTCCCACAGAGATGCCTTTTAACATAGTTTTGATAATAATAAAACAGATTGATTTCACAGTCTTTGATGAATGACAATAACTTTTCAAAATTAGAGACACACATAAGACAAATACAATCCCCACACACCTTACAGAGTCCTAGTTTTCTATCGCATGGGAGTGGATATATCCCAACCAACAAGACATTTTCATAACATCTCAGCAGCAGCGTTAACAGCTTGAACCAGCAACAAAAGTAATTATTCTCTGACTGCCTTCACAGAAGTTGAAGTTCCTCTTCACTGGTCTAGGAATCCTGCATGAAAACAGCACAAGCGCCTCTGGCAGAGGTGTTAATGCTTTATCCGTCACTCCAAAACCTACAAGCCTTGGCAGGTTCAATGGATGATTAGTAGTAGTAGTAGTAGTATTGTTATTAAGAATCCCACCAGATGGCAGTAGCATGTCTCCCCAGCAAAACAGGGAGCACTTCTGCAAAGAACAGCTCCTTATTCTTAGAATATACACAAGACTTCCAAAAATCAGATAGGCCATTTGAAACATGCAGCACAAACAGAGTTTGTCGCTGAAACAAAAATCCAGGGTTTTTTCAATACTTTAAGAATGTGTTAACTGTGAATACTTAAAAAGCAAATTGCTCTGTTTTCAGCAAATTAGGTATGCAACTTGGCTTATGGCCATTTGCCAAACTAGAGCACAGTTAAGTAAATCTGCAGAACATGAGAGAAGGTACCTACACATCTTTTCCTGCTTCAGTAACTTCCCCCCCTTTTTGTCACAGTTCAGAAACACCAAGCTTTGGTATTGCATTACTATGCACATCTTTATGTTAAAGCACAACAAAAATGGATAAATATAGCAATTTAATGCCAATTGTTCAAAAGATTCTTTTCTACTTTGCCAGCTTGGGTTAAGTTCACTTTAAAATCTACATGTAGTCAAAGGAGATGATGTTTCAAGGATATTTGAAATAGTGACTAGATGAGCAAGGATACAGTTTGTGTATACAAATACTAGTGGCAGCAATACAAGCACGCATGAGTTAATAATGAAAATGCTGAAGCACAATGCTTTGGCTCTTCATGAGTGAAAAACTCCAGCAGCACATTAGCTACCCCAAAACATCATAAAGTACCAGACAAATGAACTAATGACAAATGCCAATTCAACTGCCAAGTCAAAATCTCTCTCAGCTAATGGGAAACTCAATACCACACACTACTGATTACTTATTTGATGAGCTGAACTTAACTGCAGGATAAGTTGTATCTTTCTAGACAATGCAATGCCAGATCTGAGTAGCAAGATGAAAGACTACTTCTTCAAATACTCAAACTGTCTGTAGAATAATATCCATTTCCCTCAGAATTACAGGTATGAACTTTTCAGTTATCTATTAGTGCCAAGACAGGCTCGAAAAAAGGGATACAGATAAGCAACAGACTCCTTATTCAAAATTAGTGTAGGCCTTACATTACTGAAAATTGTATTACACTTGTATCAAAGTATACATTTTTCATGTCTAACTCAAACTATAAAGGTGCAAGCCAACGTTTATGTTCAGTTGCATTATCTCGCACAGCTAAAATTAAATTACACAGGCATTCTTTCACATTTTGAATGAAAACTAAAATTCAGTTTAATTATTGCTTGCAGACTCTTAAATTCAGTCTGCATGCACTTGCAGAAGTTAATACGGAATGTCAACAGCCTAACAGTGACCACTGAATTCAAACACAAGTGAGCAGAGAGGAACTGAATTTCGGCCAATTACATTCTCAGTCTGCGTAGCCTTACAGCTTTACCACAGGAGATCCAACCTCCAAGCTTCTGCTTTTATTCTATACAACCACCTCCCTCTTTCCCCCCGCCCAAGCTGTTGTTATCTTGAAGTAAAAGCTGTAGTTACAACTTTGCAAGCATAGTCCCACTAGTAGCAATTCCTGCTTGCGTGGACACAGTTGCACGATGAGGGGTCTCCGGATGGGTGGACACTTTTGGCACCATTCTACCTGATGTCAGTCAAGAGCAGACCCTTCTGCTTTCTACACTTTTTTTTCCCCTCAGCATTCTTAACAATATTGTATTTAATTATGCAAGCTTGACCTTTTATTCTACTGAATATTATGAAAGCACATCTCTCTCTGAACCTTATTTTTTGGCAAATAAACCCGAGAAAATAAAGACCTAGGAAATATGTACAGGTAAACAAAATGCTTGTAGAAATGATAACAAGGTCTGATCTTACATAACAACCTAAATTTAAGCAAGCCTGTAACAATTAAGTTTAAAAAACGCTGTACTTTATCGAAAAATATATGAACAGATGGAAATAATCTTTAGATAAAATTCTACAGCAGATTCCTTGTCAGTTTTCATTCTTTGATATTGACTTTTTTTATACTGTACCACAGCAAGATCACAGCAGTGCTAACTGTACAACAGCACCCCTCTTGACTTCGAAAACTTAGCATTTAAATTAACTCCCTAGGCCTTCTGAATTAAGGGACACGAGATCAACTGTAACATTAACCTACGCCTATTTGTGCACCTTGTTCAGCCTACTTAGAAAACATGATTTTATTGCAAACACTGGTCTGGTTACAAGTGACCAACTTTAAGGGCTGGGGTGAAAGAATAACGTGTCTTGCTCTTCTGAGGCCTGTCCTGCAAAGCACTTTGCCACTGTATGCTGGTACACAGACTGCAACCCCAGTCACATAACACTTCTCTCTCAGTAAAATTAAAGCACGGACAGTACCTAAAGCAAAACTCCTTAAGCACCACAGAAAGCCTTGCTGGCTGAATGCTGTGGAAAGTTCTGCAGGGACACGACACAGTTGCACACTCCAAACTTTGTGTTTGTGATACAGGAAGTATGCTGCAACTTGCTTGCTCTCAAAAACACCACCAAGGCATCTTTCGTGTTTCTAATGAACATTTCAAAATGTGGTAAACTGACAAAAAAATAATATATATATACACATATAAAAAAAATCATGCCAGTTTTGCTCCAGTGATCCTGAAGGGCAATAATTACATACATTGTATTAAGGTGGTCACAAAATATATTAGAAGAGATTATGCTCCACTGATAGAATCCTCTGAAATAGCGGCTGGGGGAATAAAAGGACTGTAGGCAGTATTACAGTAAGACAGAAAATCCCATTTACATTTATGAGAGGAGAGCAAAGTTCAGCTATTCTGTTGCAGGTAGCATATAGTATACTACCGCAGGTCAAAGAGTCTCCTAGACAAAGATCTTGACAGGCGACTGAAGAAGGAAGACATTTTCATATGCTTTTAATTTCTAACTCTTAAGTCAGGTCAAAACATATATTCTAATGCTCATTTGTTAACCTGAAACTTTAGGAAGCACAGCTTAGCTACACAAAATACATATTCTAATAAAATGCGTAGAAGGTATATAAACACGCTGCATTTGTCTCAAAAGAGACTGATGGTGTGGCCTGTTAGCCAGAGGTTGCTCTTCCCCACTCTAAACCTCGTTCTGCCAACACAAACAAGTGAAGCCAACTTTCTAAGAACAGAGAAGAACCAGTAAAAAAATTTGTAGTAAGCAGCTTTCTTGTATTCTGATTCAAATGACAAAAACAAGAATGAATCATGATCTGGCAAAAAATGAAAAGGAAAAATCGGTTCAGTTTTTTTTCTTTACTCACCAGACAACACCAAAGGCTCCATATCCAATAGGTCTGTCCGGCTCAATGTCCAGTTGCTGTTGTGGATGTTGTGAGTGCTGATGATGGTGCGCTTTAACTGCAGCAGCTGCTGCAGCTTGTACCTGAGCTGGGGCTGCTGCAGCTGGTCCAGGGGCCTGACCCGGTGCCGGTGATGGGAAATATGGCTGCTGCTGCCCTGGGTTTAACATTGCCGCGGCTGCGGCCGCAGCTGCTGCGGCCGCAGCTGCCGAGGAGGCATGCTGCTGTACGGGATGTACCGCAGCTGCAGAGCCTGGATGCAAGTGATGTTGAGGGTGGTGGTGGTGATGGAGGTGAGGAGGAGGGAGGTGAGGAAGGTGGTGGTGATGGTGGTGGTGGTGACCTGCTGCTGCTGCAGACGTACCGCCATTGTAAGCCGCCATCATTTTTGCGTTGGCTGTTGTGCCACAAAGAGACATTCAAAAAAATGCCCTTTGATTGGATAACAACTGGGTCAAGCTGTCATTTGGCCATAAAAATGAAATCTGCTACACTTTAAAAGAAGTTGGGTTTCATCATACACGGCCCACCTTTAAAAACATTGAGCTCGACTGGCCTTATCTCTTCGTGAAGCCAAACAATTTGGAGAATCTCTTCATGTGTGCGTGAGCCAGAGTGCACAAACCCTCTTCCCCCAAGAGTCCAGCTGTGGTCGGCTACTGAAACTCCATCCTTGGGCAACTGGGTTGGGTTTTGTTTGGTTTTTTCCTTCACTTTTTTTTTTCCCCGCCCCCGTAAAAAAGAAATACAGTGATCAATCCCCCTTGCCTCCAGAAGGAGGATTTGGAGTCTCTCCCCTGGAATACCCTGAGAGGACTGACAAGTCTACCCCTTCCATTCCCACATTCTCTCCATTTATCTCCTCAAAACCTCCCTGAGCGCCCAGGCACCTCCTACATAGCTCCCTCCTTTCAGACACCTGCTCCCTCAAATATAGCAAAAAAAACTTGGGAGTTTGCAACTTTTCCTTGAAGGCCTGAAACACACACAAGCACCCAGAAAAAGTGAAGAGGGACGGAAGGAGTGAGGGGAGGAGGGCGAGGATAAGGAGGGGGAGGGCAAAAGGGGATGAAAAGAAGATAAAAATAGATGGAGGAAGAGAAAGGGACGGGGCAGAAAAGAAAGCAACGGAGGAACGAGAGGGAGAAGGGGCGAGGGGAGAAAAATGGGAGCGGGGAAAGTGACAAATGGATGACAG
>JAVKLA010000084.1:1238496-1403491 GCA_034782735.1 Sagittarius serpentarius
CAGCACGGCAGGCCCATAGGACTCGGCCGCTGCAGAGACTCCCTGACTCAGTCCCGCCCCCTTGACCCCCGCCGCCCAATCACCGCGCGCCTCCGCGCCCAGAGCTAGCGAGACCCCGCGAGATTCCCTCACCTCATACAACCCTCACCTCGAGTGGCCCCGCCTTCTTCACCTTTCCTGCCAATCACATGGCGCCGCTCCAGCCTACTGGCCAATTGACTCTCCCTCTGAGACGAGTCCCGCCCCCAAGGCCTGCTTTTGGCCCAATCGCAGTCCCCTAGCCGACCCAATTAGCCAATGAGAAGAAACGAAAGCCCGAAAAGGGGTTACTGGGCCAATAGTACTCAGAGGCGAGGCGGCCGCGTGATTGACAGCTCTCCTCACGAGTGATTAGCGGCGATGGGCGTCAGAGGAGCTGTTGTTCTTCAAATCGCAGCGCGAGGCGCCGGGTGACGGACGAGGAAGTCGCTGGTGCGCTCGCTGCCGGTGGGCAGCTGGCCAATGAGAGGTGGGGAGCCAGCTGATGAGCGGCGGGAGGGGCCAATGGCGCTCCCGGGGCGGGGTGAGATAAGGACGCGGCAGGGCGAGGAGGTCACAGTGGGCGCTGAGGGGTGGCGGCGGGACGCGGAGCGGGAGCCGGGCCGAGGGCGGTGCCGTGCCGTGCCGTGCCGAGCGGGTCCCTGTGCCCGGCTGCTGCGTGCCTCTCTCGGGGCCCGCTGGCCGTCCGCCTCCGGGGCGGCGGTGGGGCCCTCGGGGCTGTACTGGCTCTGGGGTGAGCCCGCTCTCCTTCCCGCCTAGGGCCGAGCAAGGGAAGAGGAGCTCGGTTTCCTGAGGTAGATGTTTTTGCCTCGGCCCCGCTCTCCAGAGGAAGGTGATTACTAAAGCTGTCTTTCACAAAAGAAGCTTGCTTAACTCAGCGAATGGAAGGCAAATGTGCTTTAAAGGCGGGGGCTGGCCTCGAGATGTGTGAGGGTTTTTTGTTTGATTTTTTTTTTTTTTGGGTGGCCGTGGTTTTTGGCTTTTTTTCTGTTTGTTTTTGGTCTTGTTTTTTTTCTTCTCTTTCGATTTGAAGGCTTTACTTTAAAGTCTTGAAGTAACCTGAAACCGGAGAAAGTGCAGAGTGTTGGCACGGAGGGCCTGAACCTTGTCTGTAGGCTCCAGAAGCAAGTGGGAAGCACAATGGCACATCATAAGATGAGCTTCCCTCTTCCCTTAGATCAGGAGGGAAAAACGAAGTATTATCAGAGGTTTTAGATCTTTTCAGCAGATAGCCAGTAGCAGATAGTATAGTCAATTCTCCCCCAAGTCTGTTTTTCTGAGGCTTGCTGCAGCGTGCTCATTAACGTGCTTGGAAGTTATGTTTCAAATGTGAAGTACGTGTTAACCTAGGAGCAAAATACTTTTTGTCATTCGTCATTTTAGTTCACTTATGCCATTAATCTGCATGCTTGGGGAATGCAGTGTGGTTCTTTCAAGCATAAGTGTTCCCTAAAACATAGAGATTAATAAAAATTTGACAGTTTTAACACTTTCCATTTTCTTGTGTGAATATAAATCATATCTGATTAATAGTTTTACTTCAGAAAAACTCCTAGTTATCAGTGCCTTACCCACGATGGTAGTAGAGTTAATTTAACTGTGATAGTGATAAAGAGGTTCCTTGATATGATTAAACTGGGTGAGCAGTTTCAAAGGAAATAAATGACTGACAGTGAATTTGTACATGCCCCTGTTATGAGTGAGCTGACAGCCTTGCCTTCTCTACATCTGGTTCCTGTCTGAACAGAGGGGAAAGAGGACTAGCAGATCTATAATAGTACCACTGCATTGCTAAAGTTTTACCAACAAATCCCTGATGGTGCAGTATCAAGTACTGTTATCTGTCTTCTGTATGTCTCGCTAAAAGCTGAGCAACATCATTGGACTTCTATACAACATGGGGGAAAGGAGACTGTAAATGTCAAAGCCTGTTGCAATTCCTAAAACTTGAGTGCAAAATCTTTTTAAGAATGGGGTTTGGATACTTTTTGTCTGCTCTTTGAGAATGTAAACAAAAATAGTTTTGCAGGAATCAAGACAAGTTTCTTTGTTAAAACTTCCTGTTGCATTTTGAAAGGTTGTTAGCTAATACTCCTGTCTAGAATTACGGTAGAGTTTTGCTAGTATGTCACTGTTTGAAAACAGAGACTTCACTTAAAAAAAAAAAAGTAAGCAAGAGTAGATTTGGTTTACAGGCATTTTATAACATTATGTATTGGAAGAAGAGACAGAATACTTATTTAGAACTTGTATTTCTAGCTGCCTGCTTGAAGTTTTTATTGAAGTTGATAACAAACTGCTACTGTGAATATGGGTGTGGCATGCACCAAGGATTCTTTTCGTCTTTGCTTCCCCTCAAGCTCAGGAGAGGTATGGTATGGTGGTGGGACAATGGAAGGAAGTGGATACAAAGTAGGTTGGGTGGGCCTGGGCCTAAGGAAGTGCTGTGAGGACTGGGAAGCTTTTAAAACTCTCCCACACATTTTCATTATGGACTTTTTTCTTTCTCTGTTACTGCAAAATCTTTCTAAGAAGTAAAATTGAGCGATTGCCTAATAATCGTTGTATGGAAACTTGGGTTCCAAATGTCTTGGTGGCATTATTTAAGTCCAACTATAGTGTCGTCTTAATTTTTTTTTCAGTTAGGTATATTACTGAGTTAATTGGATTGCATGTCTTTAAACAATTGATTTTCAGTAGAGTTTAATTTTTACTGGTGTATTTGCTGAAATCAGTCATCTTCAACTGTATGTTGGGAAAAAAAGGAAAGGAAAAAATTATTTATCTTGTTCTTGCCACTGGTCTGTAGTTGAATTTATAGTTGTAAACAAAGTGTTCAGTGATATGGAAAAAGTCAACCTTTTTCTAGCATAAACTGAAAGTCTTGTAATGACTGCTTATTGAGAAGTGTTCACAGGCATGTGTGGTTTTGGTAATTTAGGAGCCTAATCTCTGTAGGCTCCTTATCATTAAAGGGTAAGGAGGTATACTGCATTGCTGTCTGGAGGAGTCTACTTTTGGTGTGTCTGGACATCACCTTAACATTTCTTTCCCCATTGACTATGTGGAGCCTTTAGAGAGAAGCTTCTGAACAGCAGTGTTTAATATTGAAGCAGGGTATTTTTACCTACTCATTTTGCAGTGGATAGGGAATAATTCAGGCCTAGATCTCTGGTAGCGTATCTTAAAGCTTTGTGTAGCCATTTCCCCTGGAGCAGCTTGTGTCCCTGAGAACCTATTCTTTCAAGTACTGTGCTCATGAAAAGATGGGAATTGGCTCCACTTCTCATTAGCGTTTAAAGCATATGTTTACGTTTCCTCATGAGCATGGTGGTGTAGTTGGCATCTTAGCAATAGCTGACGATGTTACGTATGTGCAGCTTTCCATTGCAAGTATCACATGATGTATTACAATATCATGAAAGTTGCCTGCATTTTTATGAAAAGCAGACTTTTAAAAAAAAAAAACCAAACAACAAAACCACAGGTAAACTTTTTCAAAGGAAATTTTATATTTTTTATTGATGCCCTTTTTCTTTATGATTATCAAACACCAATAGTCTCAGTTTTTTTGATAGAGGTTATCTTCAGTAAATCTCAAAGAAAAAAGTAACCAGTTCCATCAGCTCAGCCAGCCTTCAGTCTGACTGCTTATTTATGTATTGCCACCAAGCGATCTGGGGCAGCTCCTAGGTCCACTGTTTGGTGAGCAGTGTTATTTGCCTAACCAGAACTATATCCAGCCTAAAGAGTTTCTCCCCACTCACCTTTGTCTAAAGTTACTGACTTCCTATTGATTTGTCATACAACCTTTTTCTGTTAGCTTTAGTGAATCAAATCCATGGTGACTTCATTTTTTGGCTGTACATGAGTAAATACATGTCTTGTCTTAGTAATACTCTAAAAGTGTCATTAGACACTGTCTTGTAGATGAATTTTCAGCAGTGAGAGCAAAAGAAGTGAACTCGGTTGCAGTCCTGGCATTGTCATCAGTTTTCCTGACAGGTCTTGACTGGACTACTACAAACCATGCTTTCCAATTTCCGTGTCTGTAAAGTGTAAGTAAAATCTGGGACCCACTTTACTTATTTATTTTAGTTTGACTAAATGCTACAATCATATTATACATCTTTTATTTGCCCTTTGAAGTTGAACCAGCTCTTTTCAATGAGGTGAGAGACTGGTGAGATGGCAGCTGAAGGGATACGCTTATCTTGCGCGTCCATATGGAGTTATGTCAGGTGCCAATGTAGTATGACCCACCCTAACAAGTATATCTTCCTTCTGCACTGGGTTTATAAACACTTTTAATTGGTGTCCCTGACCTCTGTCATGCTGTGAAGCTTAAGACTGTCAGTTCAGCTGCTTTTTAGGCACTTCATGCTATGAAAGTTAAGGGTGATGAGATCCAGCTGATTCATATGGAGGTATGTTTAAGGAAAAGACCTTTTAAAAGAATATTAAGGAAACATAAAACGTGCAGACAAAGTGCTCAACTTTTAATAGACCATTTGTTTCCTCAGTATGGGTCTGTTACTTGAAAGTGTTACCTATTAGTTATCTGAATCACTCCTACTTAGAACAGGGCTGCAGAATGAATTAATCGTGAACTATTGTAAGTCAGCGCTTCCTTGCTATTTAATGCCTTTGTATAAGAAGCATAAGTCTGCTGAGGGGAAGCTCGTTACAGAGCTGGCTCTTATAACTTTGAGCAAGAGTGTTTTGTGAGTAGTTCAATGAGCTGCAGCCGCTTGATGAGTGAGCTGGCAAAATCTAACCATAGTAATTTGAACTGGGCAGGTAGACACTGCACTCTAGATCCTGCCAAAGCCCAGTTTGATTGCAACTAATTTGTCATCCCCACTGATGCATGGAGATATACGATTGGTGACTACTGCTGATGAAACAGGACAGATCAATTCTAATCTCTTACTGGTGAAGACAGTTATTCATGGGGACATGCATCTGTCTCTTACTATTTTATTCACAGTAAGAGTGCTGTAAAGCAGTAGCAGGTCTGCTGTTTGAGTAGCAAACACTGAATGTTGGTATATCTAGATTTGTCAGGTGCTCTTTGCTAAACTCTTTTAAAAACTATGTGTAAAAGTAAATACTGTGCATTAGAAACACAGGGCACAGACCTTGTCCCTTTTTGAAAATCTACTGTGTCAAGTTTAGTCTTTTCTGACTCTTGAGATTTATTTTCCCCTTGGATTTGCCACTTGCTTTGCAGGGGTATAATCTTTTTGACAGCGCTCTGCATAAGGGCAAGGGATGGAAGACAATTTGTAATCAGTCAGTTCTATTTCTTTGATCTTCCGTAGCAGTGTTTTAACCTTAAAATTCTCCACAAAAGATTGTATCATATTGCACAGTATAAAATGTTATGGTCTAGTTCCAGACATAGACTTTGTGGTTTTTTTCTTGTACCACAAGAACTAACTGTGAAAACAGGAGTCTGAATATTATAATAAGTCTTTTGACTTCATGGCTGAGCATTATGCATAAATGTCCTTCAGCACTTATGCATGTAGGGTTTTTTGTGACCCTTTAATGCAGAAAAAGTAACATTAAGTGGAACAAAGCATAATAAAATGCTTACACAGATTTGTCTTTGATCCACAAAAAGGGTACTCTGAGCTACACTACTGATAATTTATCATGTGGGTGTTTGACAAGCCCACACATACCTTGATATACAACTCTGCAGATACAGTCCTCAGTATTCTGTAACACCCTGGTAATATTTTATTCATAAATCTTAAAGCTGAAGCCCTTAAGGTGTCATAAACACAGTGCTAATGCCTGTGAATTTGAGGGGGTTTGGTTAGTCAGATAAATATCATGCTCTAAATAAACTGTGGTCCTTACGTACAACAGAATAAACATTAATACACACAGACTATCATAGGATTAAAATTCCTGTTGGTGTATTAGTCCTTTTCTTTGCAACGGATAATTTTCCAGACTTTTGGTCTTTAAAACCTTTTCTCTAAAAACTGGAAAAGAATAAATTAATCTATTAATAAAATGCAATGAGGAGTAGGGGGAAAGAATATTTTGGTTTAGCTTCTATTATATATAAAGGTTTTGTGTCTTAAAGTTTGCAAGGATGGCAATATGCCCTCATCTAAAAGGAGGGGCAAGGTTCTGCTCGTCTTGTTGAATGAGGGACAAATCCCTGTCCTGCTCTGGGTAATGTAGTAATAAAAAGATAGGGGAAAAAAAAAAATCAAGTAGTCAAACCAAGTGGATGACCTAGCATAAGCTTGTTAGTCTATCAAAAAGGCATGTTGACCAAGATGAGCCTCATCTTTGTCTTGAAAGCAGCAGTGTGGGAACTTGGCTTCTTTGAAAAGCGATTAAAATGATGGAGTGGTACTTCAATAGAGCTGCACAGATATGACTGAGATATGGGGTGGGGGACAATTGGTGTAAATGACAGATGGTGTCATCTAAGATACTGCATATCTCTGATGCTGGAGATCAGACTCTACAGGCACTTATGTTGCTTCATTGGCCTGTCAGCCCTGTTTGTGGCTCTTGCAGTGAAGTTTTTGTGGTGGTCACGTTGCAGCCGACAGCTTTGCCCCAAGTTTGTTCAGTATTCTGTGTGTACAAATATGAAGATCACGATTAGTACTGGGGCTTGAATTCATCCCAAAGACTATCACCTCCAAACCACTGAATTCTATACCCGGTTGTGCTTTCTAGCCAAAAGTGTTTTGCATTTTCTGAAGGAATTACTGAATCCTTTGCTCACTGCAGAGCATAAGCATGAGCTTGGCTTTAACTGGGAGTGCTCAGGTGCTTAAAGTTGGTTTATAATAATTTGCTATTTAAAGACTTAAGCCTGATTGTTTAGTTCTTTCTGTCTCATTTTCCTTCTTGCTGCTAAATACCAGTTGCAGGAGGTAGAGGGGAGGTCTTTATCCCCTGTGGCTTTTTAGAGAAAGTGGCAGTTCTGCAGTTCTGTCTGTTCTACATTTCTTTGCACCAGAAATGACCCTGCTGCTCTTTGTCACCAGTGTTTCCTTTTATCCCTCTCCTGGCAGCTGCTCTTGCTCCATTTTGATGTTGGAACAGCAAATGAACTCCCTCTGAAGCAAATGTCATGCCAGTAAAGATGTTGAAGCAGCAAGAAAATCATCTCTGTCTCTGAAGACTGAATTGGAGACCTTTGTGAATGAGATGATCTTAAAATAGCTCCACAGCATGTTATCTTTCCTAGAAGGGGGAGAATTGAAAACAGCACCACAAGCCACTTGTTTTTGTGTGAGCAGAATCCCTAAATAATGTTTTTGGGGGTGGGGAGAGAAGCAGGTTGTTTACTTTTCCTCCAAATTAAAATAGGTACAATAATAACCAAGCACTTTGTTTCTGCTGTATCTTTTATTCAGTGATGGGAGAGGGAGGAGGGAGGCTAAGACACCCGTACTTAGGATATGTTGAATTTTCTGGATTGTAGATTTAATCAGAAAATACTGTTGCTGTGGTGGTATTTTGGGGGAAACCATCTTTCAGAGACCTGACTTCCTGCTCTAGTTGTCCCACAGTTAGCTTTTTGTTCCATCATTGATTCCAGTGACAACAAATTGAACAAAGCAATTGACTTGATCTGAAATGATTGTATGCCTCTTGCTAGGAGTTTGTCTGCAACATCATGGTTAATGGTCGTGATAATTTCTTGTCCTGCATTCAGTTACAATGAAACAAAGTGCTTGCAACAAATTTGCTGTGTCAGATTAGCTGTGTTTTGACCCAATATTCTATAGCTATGACTTAGTGAAGTCCTGGGTAGGAGATTAAACCTTCAGGTTGTTAAGTTCTTGCAGGTGGTGATGTATCTGCAAATACCAGTTAGTTTTGTTTGCACTAGGTTTGTAATGACAGCACAAAGTCCAACATGATCCTGATTCCTCTCTTCTCCCCGCTCCCCCACCCCTGCCTTTATTTCCAGTTTGGATGGCTTCTTAGTGCTTTTTCATGCAATGACTTACTTTGACTAGCATAATAGCTCATAAATCCTTCACTGTGTCAGAGTTCCTTGGGTGTTGTAATAGACGATATGCATTCAGTATCAAAAAACCTCAATCTGTTATGGAAACACTTTAATTTTTTTAAGTGAGGTTTTTGCAACAGCACACCTATCTGTTACAGCAGGGCAATTTTGAGAATGCAACTTAAACAGTTTTTCTCTGAGGTACAGAGTAGTGATTATTCGCTGTGGTCTTGCCAGTATTACTGTATTTCTTTGTCATATACAAACAGTCCAGATAGGAATATGTACAGGACCAAGACATCTGGAAACTAATAGGAAACAACAAACTTGCAGCCTGGTTCATGACATCGTCTCACTCCAGCATTGTCTTCAGAGTGTGATCCCAGTAAAGTGGGATAATATAATGCTAATTAAACTTAAGTTTACATAGAAGATTTGTTAGAATTAGTGCAACTCAAAGCCTGTGCTTTATTAGGTCATCACACGCGTGAAAAACAAATTTCATATTGACTCCAGAATTATATCCATACATCTGATAGTAGACTTTAGTAATGTTTATTTTAAATGGACTGTGTGAAGCCAAATCCTCACTTAGTTCATGTAAGTTGACATGGCTTCTTTCAAACTGACCTCCATGCTCTTTTTTGTTTTGGGTCTTTTTTAGAAGCAAGGCTCTTTAACTGTGTTATGATGGAAGTAGTTTAAAGATCAGCTTTTTGTGTGGTGTGGAGCCATTCAATGCTCAGTTTTCCATGTGATGTATTTAACTTCTGTCAGATTGTTCAATGGGTGTTTGTACTGATGCTACCTGTCTGAGCCTGTTGTGTTTGTTGGAGCTGGTGAACCACCTGCCCAAGTTATTAACTTAAATTAGTTGTGTTTACCATAGTTTTACATACCTTTTGATGCTGTGGGCTCCTATCTGTTGCAGGAAAGTATTTCATATGTAGAGATATTAAGTTATGTTAAATATTATGGTGTTATTAAAGGATCTGTTCAGTGGAATTTTGAATAACTAATCTCAGACAATCAACAATAAATGTAGAGCCAAAAACTTTTTACCTTTACTGTGGTTTTTTTCACAGTATTGTTAATGAAATAACAGAAACCAATTTCTCTAGGCAAAAAAACACTGTGTGATTTTAATGTGTGTGACAGTACATTTATATATTTTTCCAAGAGTTGCATCACCATTTGCTGCTTGTTTAAACACATCACATGTTTAGTGACCTTGTTCTTCTATTTGATCCACTGTTTCTGGAGTAGAAACTAGCTAAAAATAATACCAAGCCAGAAGTTGAGTAGAGTTGCTCTAAATTACCGTAGCTGAGGATCGGGGCAGCCATAGCCTCTATGCATAGCAGAGATTCTCAGCTAGTGTAATGTAAAATACTTTGTATAGGCAAAATCCTCAAGGAAACCGATTAATATGTCATTATAATAAAACCTATGTGGTTCTGGTCCTATGCAGTCTATTGTAGTTTAGATATATTCTTTGGACTGCTGTTGCTGCTGGTTACTTTTGATTAACTTTTCTGCAGCATACCTCTAATATTAGTGGATTATTTAATTTGCACAGTGTGACCATGTGCACAATTACTTGTTTGTGATGTTCTTAAATATGGTGAGTGTAACGTCAGGCACAGAAGTAAAGATCAGGAGGTTTATTAGGACAAATCTCTGACAGTAATCTCATAATTTACACCTCTCAGTTTTATGTTGGGTAAGCACATTTGCTTAATTCAGCATTTAGTCTACATGCCTTGCAATTCAGTTGCTGTCTTGATTCAGTCCCACTAGGTAAGAAAGATGAAGGGTTAGGAAGTAATCTTCATTTACATGTAACCTGGTATACTGGTTCAAGTGACTGGAAGGTCTGTTTCTTTGGTTAGATAGACAACAGTCATTATGTTGTACATGGAGACTTTTGTTGGTTTAAGAGTTCTTGCTGATATTTTTCCACCTGAATGATCAGCTAGCTTTGGGTGTTTGATTTCCTGATAGCCTCAGGAGACCCCTGTCAACCTTCAGTCTTAGCAGCAGAACGTAGTAGCAGGTATAGCATGAGCTATTTTGGCTATAACATCTGTTGTCTTTTCCCTCAATATACTGCAGTGCTGTCTTTCTGAAGTCCAAGAAACTTTAACTTATTTTACACAGATCATGCAGATGAAGCAATACTCCATGTGAGGTACAGCTCGGGAATTTTAGTTATGCTGTTGCTTCGCATAATCATTTACTTGAAATCAGATGTTTTTGAAGAAAATAAATCTTGCGTTATGTGCACTGGGGAGCAAAAAATGCGTGCCTCATGTAACACATTATCTATTACTTTGTTTATCAAAAAATGATTGTAATGAATGGAGTACCTGTCTGTCTTATGGAATTGAGTAATCTGTATAGGAGTAGGCAGGAAAATTAATCAGGAAAAGTCTGATGCAACATATTGCCAGAAATGTGAAGAGAATCTTCTACAGGTCTGAATATCTGAATACTTTTATTTTTCTTGGACTCAGTGAAGGAGAATTGACAAGTAAAAGTACTAGATGCAAAAATGAAATCAGTGACTGAAGAACGTGGACTTTTGTAGCAGACGGTTTCATAATTATATTCATATCATAAATTTAATTAGAAATATTAAAAATTTGATATCTTCAAATTTTCACCTTTTGTGTGAAGGTGGAAATAATTGGTGGAAATAATTAGCATTACTGATAGAAACACAGTTTTCTGTATTCTCTCGGTTGTTTTAAGACCATTGATGTTTTTCCTAATCCTGCTTTTTGACATGATAATATCCCTTTAAGGGTTTTCTTTACCAGATCAATTCCTTTCCTACTAGGAGAACTAAAGCTTTTCAGCTGTCCATCCAATTTATAATTCTGGACTAAATTTCTCATATCAAGATAACCAGCAGCAATACTCCCCTCAGGAGATTTTTATCAATTAGTTACACATCACTAATTTCTGTGGTATTGGATTGACCAGTCAGCTGTAAGAAAGCTATTTTGTAAACAGTTATGGCTGTTGGGGGTTTGTCTTTACTTTTTTGGTGAGGAATTTGTTTGTTTTGAAACACATCTTTTACACAGCAGCTACTGAAAACCTGCAGATATACACATGTGCATGAAGAAGTATGGGGTAGCTTTAGCTCCTTTTGGGATGTTAATTGCCTAGAGATTTCACATAGGACTAATGAGGCGCCATGTTACACACTGCTAAGCAAATTTATTCTGGAAATACTTATGATGGGAGAATGTCATCCAAGAGATACAGTCCTCTTAAAGTACAACAGTCGTTTGTAGCTGTTGCATAAATCTCTTGTGTCTGTGGGTGTATGTGTGCCTGCTACCACTGTGATGGCACTCTTAAATGTATCAGTCTGAATTCCAGGCATCCTAAAGGCTGCTGGTAGCTTTTCTTTTGCCCTGTGGTCTTAATGATATTCAGTTTAATTCACTGTAAAGGAAAGTGGGATGTAAATATTCTGTAAATGAGACTCTGGGGTGACATAGTAGCAGTCTGGCATTATCAAGAAGGCGGAGCCATCTAAAGAGAAACCGTATCTGAGATGACAGTCTCAATTCAGAAGCCACTGTTGCAGCCTTGTATACCAATGTATACGATGAAGAGGAAATCTCTTGTTCCAACGCGCACTAAGCTTTATCTTTGCAGTATGATGCTGTGCTGCTCAGCAGATCCTAGAGGATCTATGCAGCATCAAAATCTTCACATCCATCTCATGTAAGCTTTTCTGAATTGCTTCTAATAAGTAGTTGGACATTACTTAGGTTCCTGTTGTTTGGTAGAGGGCTTGGATGTTACCAAAGAAGTGCTTGCTTTGCCTTCACATGCTGCTGTTCTTCTGCCCTTGCCTGCAAGCATTGTCAGTGTATTTCACTATATAGGTTTGTGCATGTATTTATTTCTGGGTTTAGGGGGGTGGGCAGGAGTTGTGCTGTATGTGAAGAGACAGATTTGATGAAAGCTAAGCATGTATCAGTTGCATTTTATATTCTGTAGCCACAGCACTGGCACTGCTTACATCCCTGGTGTCTCTCTAGCTCCTCAACATCACTGACCAAGTTTAAGAAAGTGGAAAGAAACTATGGTGCTGTATTAATAATGCAAGTGGCAAATGCAATCTAGCAGGAAAGCAGGTTACTCCCCAGCTGGAATGCAGACCAGGCTTCAGTTAATCCCTCCCTTAGCCAGAGAAAGGTGGTTTTAATCTATTTATTATGCATTTGGTTGTTTTTTCAGCACTGATATATCTGCAAATGCCATAGCACTGTTACAGTCTTTTATTATCCATTTGCCATATCAGCAGATGTATCAGGACATGAAGCTATTCTCAGTCACTCAAGTCTAATCCCAAGTAGTGCCATAGGATCTTGTGAATTGCTCTTGGTTTATACAGAAGTAAATGACAGTGTAACACGTCATTTTTAAGAACCTGCTACTAGCTGTCTTATGAATTTTTTTTTTGACAGCCGAATTTCTTTTCACTGATGTTTAAGACAAAACTAATTTGATATGGTTATTACAGAAGGAAAATTAAAAGGACAAAATCATACAGGAAGCTCATTAAAATGGAAACTCTGAAATAACTGGGTAATTGGGCATTGAGTCTGTCCTCACCCCCTCACTTTATGAGCAGTTTTGTATTAAAAGTAACAGGTCTACAGGATGATGCTCCAACATCTGTTGTTGCTGAAACAAAATTATTTGCTTGTTTTTTTCCTCTCTCCACATTCTTCCAACATCTGCATGTGTAGATCTGTCCTGTATATTAATCATATCTAACACTGTTCCTTTCCAGGGAAAATGCATTAAAGGGTATGGAATTCTATCTTTGGTTAGGAGGTGAATGTTTTGGTGTGGGATTTTGTATTGCCATTCACTTTTATTAGATATTAGGGGACTGGCTGTGAAACAGAATAATGTGAATGAGGACTCTGAGGGCTGCTGGCATGAAGGCCATGCTCAGCTATGTTGCTCTCAAGTGTGTTTATGTGAAACAAAGAAGTTCACAGGCTATGGCCTGTCTGTATTTGGAAGTGTTAGTGTCGCCTTACATGGTTAAAACTATGCAAATAGTTTTCCTTATTTTCTTTTCTCAGAATATTTGCAGGCAAATCAGTGTTTTTTAAAAGTATTCCACATTGAAAATGTTCAATAATTGTATCAGGATTTTGATTTTTTTACTTTATAGGTTGATCCAATAAATTGATTATAAATCTGTCTTGCTGAATATTTGCTATTTCAAACACTCTGGCTCATTATTCTGATATTTTCTTTGGTTTATATTTTAGATGATTGTTAAAATATATATGGTTACATGTGCCAATTTTAAGATTCAGTTTGTTTATGAATGTGACTTATTGCTTCTTAGAGATACAACTGCATAAAGGTTCCTAGTAAGAAAACAGAAAAAGCTGAACAAGAGATTTGAAATAATATTTGGAAATCTCTTCTGATATCTAATTATCATGATGTTAATTGTGTCTTCCAGTCTTGAAACTATGCTTTAGTTGGGAAAGTACATGCTTAAATCCATTCCTATCCAGGAAAATGCTTGAGCTTAATTTTAAGCATGTGCATAAGTTATATTAATTAAATGACTCATAACTATTTGCTTAAATGCTATCCAATGTTAGACTGACCAAATATATTAGAATTGCAATGTAAGTACTGCAGTAAATAAGATAAATATGGGTGTTGGTTTTGCTATGAACTTATCACTGATTTTGACTTTTACAGTAATTTTATGGTATACAGTTGAAATCAGAAAAGAATGGAAACTTCAACTAATTTAATATGCTGAAATGTATTCAGTTACACAAAAGAATCCATGCTATAGTAATTCTGCATATATACAGGAAAAGACTACCCAGCGTGCATGGCAGATGGTTTCAAAGGAAATCCTCGAGAGCTAGGATTAAAAAGCAATTTTCAGCAAGTTTAAAATGGGTCTCCATATTTGGGTCACAGATATTTAACTCTTTCATTGCAAACAAATGAGGGAGAAATCTTGTCGGATTATTATGGAAATGTTTCTCTCGATAAAAGCTGACCAGTTCTCACTGTGAAAGAAAGAAATGACAATGTCGGTTTGTTCTGCTTCTGATCCTGTTCTAACAACAGCGGGAAGTAGAGTTGTGATATATAGACACAGTGGTATGTTGCAAGTAAACAGTATTCATCATTTGGCTAACAAACAGTGGCAACCCTTTTTAAAAATGTGTATATGGCTTCAGTTCTTGTGTGCCCACTGAAGTAAATTTACATAAAAACAAACACAAAAATTGAAGAACGAAATATCAAGAATGATTTTGATTTTTGTTGTTCTGGGTCTGCAAAGTTGGAATTTTCAAGCAAACCAAGGTATGAAGATGAAGGTACCTAAATTCCATTTCATTTCAGATTTCTGAACTCTGTTCCTGCCCCTACCAATTTTCATTGATTTCATTGGCCTTTGGATCAGAACTTTGTATTTTTATACTGCAGTAGACATGTGTGGATAATCCTGCTGTTTTCTCCTACCCATCACTTTTTATTTTAAACTTTCTGATAAATAATTTCTGGTGTGTTAGAAATGGCAGATTTATACCTGTTTATGTTTAGTAGATTATACTTAATCACTGTTTATTAAAATGTAAAGACTTTACATATAGCATTTTTCTATTGCTTTTGGATATGGCAAGTGTCTGATATACGTAAGAAACTGAACAGCAATACTTTTGTTCAGTCGTAGACAGGAATGAACATGGGCTTCAAGTTTTACTTGGAAGTATGTCTGCACTTACAAATGGAAAGCAAGCCCATGTTTTCTCAAACATCTTTTAGAGGCACACTAGAACTTGATTATTTTTTTTTTTAAAGGTTACATTCTAAAATAAACAGTACCATGTAAACATTGTTCCAGGCTGCAGCTGTTCGTTGGTGGCGTTCAAACATCCACAAATACTATCGTCAATATGATACATAAAAGTGATTGAGTGCAGATCAGCTTTGTACTCCAAGAGCAAGAGAAGACAATGGGTTTTTATTTGGTAAGAACAGCACAGCAAGTTGGAGATTATTGGCTTCAGCTAATTTACACCAGCTAGTAGATATGTTGGGAATGTAATTCACATCAGTACTTCTTTATACACTTCTGGCAGTGTAAAGAAACCTCAAGTTTGACATGAACTAACTTTTTTCTTTTAAAGACTCTTCTTTTTCCAAAGTAGAAATTCAAGTTAGACCTTAGGCAATGTTTATCACTAAACAATGAATATAGCAACTGGTAATATTTTACTGTGTTCTCAAAGCTCAGCGGGGTGTATTTTGAGTAGATTTGGAAAGCTTTCTGAGTAAAGGTGCCTGATGGTCTGTTAACTGAATTATAGAAGTAATTGCTGGTTTAAATTTCAGCCTATGGAGAAGTTAATTGCATTGCTCTTTGGCTATTATATTGGCTATGTGTTAACTGCAAAGGACAATGTGCTTCTGAAAGGGCACTGTAAATGTCCTAATGGGCTAACTAACTGCAGGTATATCTACAAAATGTTAATTAACGATGCTAAATACTAGGTGTTTTCTGCAGGCCGGATCCAAGGTGGATATGAGAGGTCCTATCTGCTATCCAGAGAAGAAAATTCAGATGATGGATGAAAACAATGTTATAAGGCAGCTTTCAGTGTTCAGTTCTTGTACCAAAGCTAGAAAGCTTCAGTGGACTCAGGACTGGCTTTTGGTGAAAGTTGAATCTGTTCTTCTAGGTCCTTCTTTTACATCACCTATGGGAAGTTTACCTGTGTGCATCTTGATATGAGAAGACCTAGCTTCATGCGATCTTACCAGGTGTTTTTATCTTGGCATAATCTGTGTTTCAGATGGTTAGTCCAGCAAAACGGAAACATTTAGTCTTTTAGTTGTAATAATTGGCTCTTAAAATTCTTGAGGCATCAGGACAAGGAATAAGCTTAAGGAAGCGTTTGAAGTGGAAAACAGAAGTGGGTTAGTGGATGTTTGCAGAGCATTCCTTGGTAGCATGAGAACAACATGGAAGAGAGCTTTGAGATAGTTGTTACATTATAAATATTACGAGTAATTGGTGGAAGTTAGTATTATAGGCTAATTAGAGGTGAAATTCCACATCTCTGTGTTAGAGATGAGTAAGGAGAAAAAATGCCCTCAGGAACTCGGAAATGAAAGTAAGTAACTTCTATTTATCTAATAAAAGGCAGAAGCAATAAGGGAATGCATCTATGTCAGTCTTCTCTTTGAAGCAATGAATTAGGAAAACATAGCATAGATGAACAATAGTAGGGCAACACTGAATCCAAAGAATAGGGCACTGGATGCTCAAGATCCAGATTGATGAGAATCTGGATGGCAGTGTTAATTGTGTGAATGGATGACAAAGGCTTTGCCTCAGATGTCTTGCAAGAAAGGGTACATAGGCCTTAGCTGCCAACACAGCGTCTCCTATGAACATAACTGAAGTGTGATTTTTTTGAATGCTTAATTCTTGGAACGCATGTTCCCAATTTAATTATGTTCCTTCAGAGGGCAATTATGAGTGCCTAAATTAGGTATCAAAAACTGAACATCCCAAGCTGTTGTCAACCATGATGTGTCAGCAATTTACAATACTATTAATACTTGGTAAAAAAAATTTCACCCGTGACAACAGTTATCTTTGACCCACATGTTTCTAAGTGTAGTTCAGAATTTTGCCTTAGATTTTTCATAGACTTGCATCTTTCAAAGGGAGGAATAATAGATCAGTTCAGATTCTTCTGTCATTTTTATTTTCCAGGACTCTTGTTTCAAATGGCTTTTGAAAGTTTCTATGAAGTACCAGATGACCTGATCCAGCTGTCTTTGGATAGTCAGAGCAATCCATTCTCTTGACTTCAACAAACTTATGATCAAGTTCTAAATAAAGGAATTAGTGTTGACTTTAGAGACTTAGTTGATTTCGTTTACTCACTGTACAATCAAGTATTCGATAAAGCAGGATTTTCTTGTATGGAGTCAACTGTCTCATGGGTCAGAAGCAGTTTTTTGTTGGGGCAAAACACAACGGAAGGGGAGTAAGCTCATGCAGATCACCAAAAGATTAGACAGACAGGTGGCCCCTGTTAGGGGCCAAACGAGTCATCCAGAAACTTACACCTATGTGCAATTCTGAAGGAGTGTGTGACATGCTGTTAAAATCTGCTAAAGAATACTGTAAAAGGGAAGATTCTCATATATTGTTTGTCTGCTAGAGCTGTAAAAATGTTCTACTTTGTGTTGGCTATGCATTGTTTGTTTTCAGTTAAAATAATAACTCTCAGGGAAGTAATCCGTAGTTTTCTGCAACCTTCCTGGAGATAATTTTTGAAAGTCAAGGTTGGTACTGCAAGTATGGTATTGTTCAAGAAGTTATTCCCTTTGCTTCTTCCTGCAGAAGTGTACTTGAGCGTTTTGAGATGAGATTGCACCACTATGGCAGTGAGAATGGAAAGCCAAACAACCATCCAGGCCTAATACTTCTTAAATTTTACTGAGGAGCTATCAGGCTGTGCTAATGTTGATAAATCCTTTTTCCAAAGCAACGTTCTCCTCTCTGACAAATATGTAAATATCTGAAATTATTATGTCATTGTACAGAGTTCTGAATACTAGGAACTATGGCTCTTTAAAGTAGTTAAATGCTTTCTTACCTTCGGAAATTCTTAACAGGAAATATTGAAGGTTCAGTTCCACTGAGTGCCTTGGAATTTCTCTCTACTTACATCTTTAGTGTATATTTATTAAAAAGTGTTTTCTGAGTAGATTACTGAAAGCACTAACCTATTCATATCAAGGCAAGGAATTTCATGTTTAATGTAACTAGACAAAAGTGAAAGCTTACGTACTTGATAAATTGTGCTATAGATGGGCTTCTGTGCACTTCTTTATGGATGGTACTTTAAGCAGCAAGTTGAGAAACAGATAATGAAAGTTGATTCTTCTCTGCAGGTCTCTCTTGCTTGCTGTTGGACTTCGACAGACTTCACAGATAATTAAAGTTCCTTTGCTCTGAATGCTGTAAGTAATTTTTTTGTTTGTTTTATGGAAATCATTAGGAGCCTGTTTGCCTCATGTAGAGATAGAAGCTGAAAATGCCAAATCACAAAGAAATGGTACGAATGAAGTTGGTACACACTTGTTATATGACTGTATATGTTTGCAGGAGGCATTTCTAAATCTCCATTTTGTATTAGGGAACACCCCGTCTCCATTCTGGCAATGCTGATAAATGCAGTAGCAGAACCCTAACTGCAAATTGCCAGTAAAGATACCAAAGGAAACAATATTTTCCTGCTTCTATCAGGACTTCAACTAGATTGCTAATCTTAGCATGGTGGAGGGAATCTGCTGTTGCTGTGTGTATTGTACTTGGTTAAGAATAAACACCTAATGTATCAGTATAGTATCTTAACCAGAATATCATGTAGAGAAGTTGGAGGGGTGATAAAACTTGTGAATGAAAAGTTTTCTCATTAGTAATGACAGCGTGGTGGCCCTGGCTGTTATTTTTCGTAACAGTTTCTTGAATTTCAGTTGCCGTGATAACATAGCAGGAGACTTAAAATACATCTTTACTGTTTAATAGACTTCTCACAGGAGCAGACTTGCCTGCTTTAAACCCTCTAAATGTAGGAGCATGGCTTCTGGAGCACCTGGGATAATACCCTCCATAGTACATAGAACCCAGCAATTGTATCTGGTAGGCTACTGCAGGGAGGCAGAATGTTGGTAAGAGGCTGGAAACAGAATGCCATGTTTTTGACCTTGTTTCAGCATCCCTTATCCTTAGGACACAGCTCTCTGCTGATTCTGTAATTAAGTTATGGGTGTTACTAATGACACTTTTCTTATTGCTACGAGTGTGTCTTTAAAACAGTTGATATTCTTGCACCAATGAAAACATGCAAAGAGCTCTTCATACCCCCATTTTTTTCCCAAAGCTGTAGGAACAATTTTCTGGCTTGTAGGACAAAGAAGCTAGAACAGATTACATAGCCAACATCTGCACCTGGCTCACTTATTAAGCAAATATTTGGCATAGATGCTAAACTACCTTCTGCCAAGAGAGCTGTGCCGATACAGTTGTTCAGGGATGAAGTTGTGATAATGTCTTCCTTTTTCATTCACCAAAGCTATTTTCTTGATTTGTCAAACTCAAAATTTCATTGGAAAGGAAAATATCTTTTTACTTTTAAATATCAGAGATTAATTAATGGTTAATCAAACTTTTTTCTAACTAACAGTGTTAAGGTTATGAAGGTGTATCACTTTAGTTCCAATGGCAGACACATCACATATGGGTTGCCATTTTGATGGCTCTGAATGGTAATCTGACCATAAAAACTGAAGCATAATATGCAAACTGATTTTTTTTCTGGCCTGCCCTATTCTTGATGCCATCTGTGTTAAGATGGAAATGAGCCTGCTTAAAATGTGGTCTGCCAGTTTTAAGCAGAGTGGTAGTGTCAGTCACAGATAGATTTAAAAGAATAGCCTCATGTGAATGAGAAGGAAGATTCTCCTAAGAGAAGGAAGTCTCACTTGATATGTCTGCTAAATACTGTGGCCTATGGAGCATCCATCAGATCTTTCTGTGTATTCTTCACATGGATTAAGTAAACTAAACTCACTTTCTAAAAATCAAAAAACCCTCAACTTCCAAATGTTGCTCTCCCTCCCACCACTACCTTCTACTGCTGTCATCCATAATGGAATACAGTGCAGGAACCTGACAGTATCTGATCCTGTCAAATATTTGCAGAGTATCCATTCAGCAAAGCCAATCACAGTAAATTATTTTGTAAGTTTTGTAGATACATGGTTTTTTTAATCTGTTGTACGAATCCTGTTGAAGTCATAGCGTTCAGAGCCCTGGGCTGCTATTTCTGATTTCCTGTCTTTGACAATTAACAAAAATCTATGTTGTAGGTGAAGGTGAGTACCTATCTGCTGTTGATGCATATCAGCTCAAAAATTAAGATATTTAAGCACCTGATTTTCATTGTAGTCAGTGAGATCTCAGTTCTCTTCTACTCAATTTGAGACAGCCTGTGCTCTGAAGTTAGAGATACAGTGACCCTGTCTTATGTGTAATGACAAGTGTCTTGGTACTATTTATAATCCAAAGAAACACATTAAATGATTTTCACTGGTCAGGAATACGGTCTACAGAAATCTCTGACTTCTTTTTTAATCTCTTTAAATCGATTACATTGTTTGAATGACCATTTGCTTTTGCAGTAAGGAAGCATGTAAAAGAAGGCACTCATCAATGAATTTCATGTTCGTGACACACTTGAACACCCCTCTCAAGTCCTCTTTAAGCCTTTTATTTCCAGGCTAAATAAACACCAATTTCAGCAATGTCTCATCTACTCCCTTTAATTACTGCTGTTGAGAGAAAGTTTCTGCCGATGCAAATGTGCTATTTTGTCATGTCACATCAAATTGCATCAGCCTTATATTTAGGAACAAAAAGAGGGGGAGGCTGAGACAGGATGTGGCTACAAATGGAACCAAAGGGTTTTCTTAAATATAGGCTGAAAATAGACAATTGAGGCAGTGATGCTTTTTCAAGTAAAAATCCATGAAAGGGAAAATCAAGTCTGTGACGACAGAAATGAAAAGCAGTGCTGGGGGTGTGAGAAGAGGGAGTTCTAGATAGAGGCGTGGGCTGGTGTCAGGGAAAAGCTGATGAACTTCATTTATGCAAACACCCTTTGCATGGTCAGATCGGTGCGAAGTGGTTTCAGAATATGTTAGACCACATAGATCTCTTGTTCCTTCTGTGCTGGCTAAAAAAGTTACTAGCCATGCTTCCTTCCAGCTTGTTGCAGGGCATGCCACCTGCCCATTCCTTTGTGATTATCTCCCCTTCAGGTCTCAAAGTGGAACTTGTTGATCGCTTCCCAACTAGACTTATTTTCACTGAAAAAGTTTTAATGACTGGTCTTTGCTAACTTGGATGTCTCAGCTTAACCCAATCACTTGCAGGAATTGTCCTGAATACCATACAGCTTTGTTCTCGTTGACTTACTGGTTACTATATGCTGCCTTGATGTAGTGATTATTCATTAGATTTTTTTTTTTCTTCTCAAAACATTGTCAAATTCCCAAGCCTTAAATCAGTATGGCGCAAAATGGCTCAACTTTTTTCATACTTTATGTCTGTTTACACAATGGTTGAATTTGCTAATGTTGGGAATATTTCTTCTGGCTCCTGGGTCAACCTGCAGAATTCTGAGTGGTTTCTGTGTAAGCTCCATAAGCAGAAATCAAGTAGTTTGTTCTTTGTTATTTTTGCATGAGTTTTATAGGGTTGTGCCTAACTAGATGAGATTTCTGGGTTGGTTTGTTTTCTAGTGGAGTAACCAAACAATTAGTAGTGAAGTTAAAGGAAGAGTGTACCTAATTAAGCAGGAAGAAGTTGAAGGAAAAGACCTGGAAGGAGGCATATAAAATTTGTGAATCACATCTAGCAGAATTTACTTAAACCACAGTGGAAATATGAGAAAATAGTTATTTTTCAGGTGCTTTGTATACTATATTAAATTCTAGTAGCCTAGTAGGCCTTTAGAGTGCTAATACGCAGTACTTATATACTTTAAATATCTTTAAACATGAATTAACCCTTAAAAGGCTCTTGCATTGCAGGAGTGTTGTCCATCTATAACAGACAGTTGCGCTGAACAACTCAGTTACTCCTATAACTGGAGAAACTCTGCTACAATCATAAAACTTAAGCCCAGTTGTTCAGGTTGCCAGCAAACATAAGTTTTTGTGGTTCAATAGAAATGTGCTGATTCACACAAGCCAGGAATTAGGACTAGTGACTTTGATGTTGCCTTCAGTGTCATTTGCCTAGAGAAACTGTGGTAGAAAAAATGAAGTCCTCCAAATCAAGTTCCAAGACAGATACAATACTAGTATACCAAATTCTTTTGTTGGACATAAACTGAAATAGTTGCCATAAATTAATTTTTCTTTTAACTGCTTTCTACAATAATTCGCAGCTCACTAAATGAAAACTAAATAGATGTGGTAAATAGGCATAGAGAAAATTTGCAGTAGCTGTCCAGATAAATGTAGGAGACTTCAAACAATCCATCACACTAAATTTGCTTTAAAATGTAATCTCTTCACAAATAATATTTTAAAAAAATTGTTCTTGAGGAAGGTCCGTTTGATTCTTCAGAAAACGTTAGCAGCTTCCCCATGGAAAACATTTTTTGCCCTCTCAGAACCAGGCGGAAAATGATCTACTGAAATCAAATGCATAAATTATGCGTGTAATAGAACTTGCTTTGAAATGATGAGTCTGATCAGAGCCTGATGGCAATTAAACTCAGTTGTGAGAGATCAGCTGTGTGAGAATATCAGAACTCTCGTTGCGGATGTGATCTGTCAGCGTGCTAGCAGCACCTACTTATCAAATTAGAAAAATACTATTCATTTCTTACAGCTAAGCACTTGGATTCTCTCTTCAGAAATAACTGGTGATGTTAGAGGTAATATTTTTATTCTTGTCACCAAGGATAATAAAAATGCAGTAGAAGCTTAGAAGCTTGTGTATTTACAGCATTATGACAAATGTAAGTCAAGTAGTATTTCAGACCGAAGCTAGACAGGCAAAGGCACCAAGCTCTTCATGGTTAGATATTACTAGTCCTCCAGGACTGTAAAATATTAAATATAGTGCTGTAATCTAAACTCTTAGTTTTAAAGTTCTTTACAACAGGAAAATAACAACCCATGGTGCTAAGTCCATATACACAATGAAGCTTGATGGAAACAAGGCAATGAAAGATTTACCTCTGGCTTTTATACACAAAATTGCAGTGTGTGGTAGTTTGGGCACTCAAGGTACACAGACCCACAAATGGGAAGAGAGGCATACTACTGACAGCTTCTGGTCTGAGTAGTAAGAGGCTTGTGTCTGACTTGGCTGCAATATTTGGTATTCTGTCTTTTGTTATTTTTGTTTGGTAAATGCATCCCTTGTCTTTGGCATCTGACTAGATTGTAAATGGAAGTGTAACAGAGTCTAGGTGTGCTTCCTCCAGGAGTGGAGGGCGGAGGCAAGAGAGTCCTGTAGAGATTCTGGTGGTACTTAAAGCATTAATTGGCAGAGAATTTCCTATTTCATTTTCAGTTTAATCTAGTTCCCAAGAGTTAAGACAATCACATCTGATTTTTTCCTCCAATGACTTCAGTACATGAGAGTTAAAAAAAGCCTCAGTAAAATATGTATATTTTCATAGCAAAGAATACATTTCTGCTATATTTTTCCAAAGCAAATCACAGAAATATTAAATGGGGAAGGAGAAAGATAGATGTTTGTTTTATAGTTGGAGTTTGTTTTGAACTGAGTCCGAAAATACTAGATAAAAACTGCAGATCAAATGAAAAGACTCCATAAGCATTCTCCAGATTGTTCATCAAAAAAACACCCAACTGACAACACTACAACAAGAAAATGTTCTTAATTAATGTCTTCAGTTAAAGGAAAAGCATTGTGGGTCTCTTAAATATATTATTAAATCTGTATTGTTTAGATAATAGGATGGGGAAAGACACTTGTGCTGCGTGCTGTGTCAAATTTGTCAGGGCATGTTTTAATTCTAGTTCACTTGCTGGATTTCACAGCTATTTGTCTGGGTATTGGGGTAATTTGGAGGGCTGAGTGAAGCCAGATGACTGTAATGAACTCATTTTGCATCTTTGACTCATTCTAGCAAAAAAAGATGCTATTTATGGGGTGTTTTGTATTCTTAAGACTTCTGTTCCTCCTGTCTCTCAAACTTTCTCTGGGCCACTGTCTTTGCACCATCACCAATAATTACATCAAATTAATTCAGCATAATTGAGTTAATTATTAGCACTGGAGGTTAATAACATGACTTCAATTGAACTAAAGCTTTTATCCCCCTTTTCCTGAGGTTTCACAAAATGTAAACAAATCCGATTCATGGATGAAACCTAAGGCAGCTCCATTTCCATCAAGTGCTTTTGCCAGTCAGAAGAACTATCCTGCCACATTTATTCACTCAGACAGGTGTTGATAAATGTGCTGTCTGCTGTAAAGGGAAAAGAATAGTGTGGCATTCTGTATCAACATCCAAGTGCTTTAGAAAAAAGGAAATATTTTAATCACCCCAGAGCTATTCAGTCAAAACCAGAAAGATAGAATAATCATTAATAAACATTCAGATATATAGGATATTGAACCTGGTTTAGCTGACATACATCAAAAAGAATTAAAACATAGGTTCCAAAGATTCAGAGGATGGCTTTTTGAATTAGGGATGCTATTGTGAATCACTGTTTGACAATCAATAGCACGATTCCTTGTGTAAGGTGGTAGTTTGAGAATCAGAAGACAGGGTTTCTATTCCAAGCTCTGCTATTGACTCATTGTGTGACTTTGCACAAGCCACTTAATTTTCTGGAGCACAGTTTCTTTGCTCAGATATTCTCCCTCTTAGACATCCAAGAAGCTAGGGTTGTCTCTTTCTGCTTGTGCATCCATGGTCTAGGCATAGTGCAATGGGATATTTGAATCACTGGTGTCTTGATGTATTGCAATGGATCTCCGCACTGGGATGCTAAGAACTCTGCCTTTACCAAGGGTAAAAGCAAGCTTTTACCTTTAGTGCCAAGGGCTAAAACTGAGATCCAACTGCTGCTTTCCACAAAGTGCAGCATGTTTGTTTTAATCTATGATAGCAAGAGCTGTGAGCTGGACACTCAGATTGAGTTTTGGCTTGAACTTAACTCTATAGACAATAAAACAAACTTTTTTTTTCTTCCTAACTTCATCTCAGCCAGAGCTATAAATTAGTTTAGTTGCTCAATATAGTAGGTGCATTGGCGTAATCAATTAAAAGCAAGCTCTAGACCTCTGAAAACAAATATCCTGCAGAGTTCTATAGAGTGTTTTTCATGTATATCATTCTGGCTCAATGACAAAAATATCCAAAAGGCGGGGGCAGGGGGGAGAAGTGAAAGTTTAAAGAATTCCTGTCCCAGTTGTAAGATTTTTTTTTTATTTTTTTTTTTTACCTGGCCAACAGGATAGCTGGGATCTATTTTTCATTCTGCTGTTGATGTGTTATGTGAAGATTAAGAATGTTAATTTATTTCTTTGTGTCTTTTTGAGGAAAGTAGGGCTAAACTTATTTGGTTTGCATTTATACTTGATTTGAGTTCTGCGAGTTCTGTGTATGGTAAGGATTATTTAACAATGGATGAATTTTCTGGGAGAGCTTGCAGAAGATGGCTAAAACTCTGTCTTGCTTGAAAACTGCTTACAAGATTCTGGGACAAAGTGAAAGTGAGTCTGCTGCTGACATGCTGATCCTAGGTTCAGATGGTATCAGATTGGAACGAAATAAGATTACGTTTTATTTTGAAAATACAGTATTGCTAATATAATGTATAACACTATAATACTGTATTACTAATCGTGAGATGGTTATCTGTTCTAAGCAATAGACAACAGTGGCTTTAAATTATAGATACCTCTTCTCAAATTTGTAAGGATTTTTTTGAAAATATTTGTTTTTTCGTCTTACTGTTTTAACTGATGTTAATTTAAATCTAGGTGATGATGGGGAAGGAGGAGGGAAGTTTTATTACTAACACTGAAATTCTCAACATACGCTTTCTATTCTCATCTAAATCATGTCCATGACTTCGCCATGAAAAGAGATGACAAATGGGTTTCTTCCACATAGGGTGTGCAGATGCCCTTTTACCACCACAGGGAGAATTGGGCTCCCAGAAGGTTGAATCCTGTACTATAAATGACTGCAGGTTTGTTAAAGTCAACGGAGCTGTCCAAGTCTGTTGATATTGTTAGAAGTCTGATCTATTGGTAGACTTTTGAAGACTATTTAGAATTTACAAAACAGTTTTCTTCCAGCATACAGCTTCTGTTTTCCTTTTGGAACCCTATATTAAATCAGAACAGGAGAGAAACAAGGACTGAGCTGATGTAGGCAACACATTCAGTCCTGTGCTCAAGCAATGTGTAGGCCTGCAATTTAAATGCATCACACTAGGTAACATCTGCTATCACTGTGTCAGCTGTAGTTTTAATTACTTCCCTCTTTTAATTGGGTCAAATTATGAAGCACTGGAATCAATTGTTAAGAACTCTTTCTGGACCCAGGTACCGATTTCCTGATGATGGAGTTCCTTCAACATTTTTCTTTTCATCTCAAAAGACTACCTTATAACTTTCTAAAATAACAGTACCTTATATGTAGAGAATGGTCCCTGAAGGAAGGGGGTGGGGAGGCGTATAGCTCTTTCACCATCCAAAGCATGGAGAATGTACAAGTGTAATACCACAGCTGACTTTGTGAGGAGCTCTCTCTTGTGGCATCCTACTGCAGCCAGAAGAGGTTTTTCAGGGATAAGCGTCCTTTCTCAAAAACCAGTTGGTGGACTGAGAACTCTTCCATTGTGATGTGTGTTGCTAGCCAGACTTTTCCTTTGTTTTTCTTACAAAACAGATTCTCTTTGAGGTAGGCTAGGGCATGGAGAGTGACAGTAATGTTTTTGGGAAAACTTGAGATACGGCTTTAAGACCTCAGAAATGTTCCTAAGATATGGTGGGCATCTGCCCACATGATTAGCTGTTGGTATGGTAACAATCCCTGATTAGTGAACTGTACAAGTTAAAATCCCTCTTAAGAGGCTAAAGACTCCTAAACTTAAATGTTCTCTAATACTGCTGCTTATAAACATTTCTCCCATGAACAAGCATGTATTTTGCTCAAGATGCGGTGGGCCAAATCCATAATGCCACCACAGACAGGATTTATGCCAGGGAAGGTTTTGGCTCAGATTATTACTTGGATTAAGAGCAAAGGATTGGAAGATGCTAAATTTCAGCAGGTGTGAATTTGAAGTAATGAGACAGCAAGTTGTTCTAGATGCTGCTGTAAAGGATAATGTAAACTGGGAAGGACGATTACAGGGCGAACTGTAGATACCAGGGCATTGGAAAAGGACCATCGTCATTAGTCTAGGGATTATGCGTGTATAATTAAGACTGGAAAGGATGTGCTGCGGTAGATCAGTCGAATGAGAGGCCGTACTGGAAAACTCTGTTATACTGCAGGGTTTAGTCCTTTGTAGGCTGGATATGATATTTGCTCTAAAGGAATGTTAAGAGGTATACGTTAGTCATTCTTGGTTTCAAAAAAAAAACCAACAGGTTTTTATTAATCTTTAGTCAATAGTGTGGGTCACAGTGACTTCTGCTTTTTGTAAATTCTGACTCTACCTTCTCACGACTTTGTCCTGCTATTGAACCTTTGTACTTTTACTTTCCTAAGTAGAGCCTTTTCTGCACAAAGTGATAGCTGCTTGTTTGAGTTATGTGCTTTTACCCTCCTGCCTTATTTAAAAAAAAGATAAAGTTGGATTGCATGAGCAAAATGAGGCTATCTTAAAGTATAAAGGTAAAATAAACTTTAACCAGTTTCAGTCCTTCCTGAGTCGAGTTAGGAACCATGACAAAACCTTATGTAAGACTTACTACTCTTCCTATGCTTACGTGACCCATAGTTCATAGAATTACTGTTTTCATTAATCAAAGATAGCATGTTTGTGCCCTTCAAAAGAACCTTCATACTTTATGCTGCCAACTGGGTATCCATCCTTTGACAAAATTTGTAGTAGCTTGTATTGTGCCCAATTGGAAGTTTTTAAAAAATTTGAAGATTCAAAAAGTATTAGAAGGTGATATAAGCCCAGCCAGAAAGTTGTTATACTAACTATCATAAAGTAGTAGTGAGAACCGTGATTGCTAAACTGGAAATAAGCACTGGACATTTCAAAATACATTATTTACAAGAAAGGAAGGAATCAATCAGCAGTTTTGTGTAAAGCTGATGGCACCAAGTTATAACTCAATTCATATTCAGGCATGATCTCAAAGGTAAATAACTTACAGATTTGGCCGCTGACAACAGAATTCATGTTGACAGCAGTTGAACTGAGCAGTTTACAGCTGGGAAGATAAAGTTCTTTTGAGACTGTGCCTTTCAGAATTTTCTTTAAGCTAGGATAAGTCATTGTTACAAGAAAAGAGTAAGATACAGAAGTTTGAATTGCACCTAAACCAGGGAGATTCCTGTCTTCCCATTGCTGCCTGAACTTGACATTTAGTGAGCATGCCGCAAAGAATATTATTCTAATTAGTCTGAGCATGCTCATTAATTATCCAGAACAGGGTAATCTGGCCTCAGTGTGGGCAGCATGTTTCCTCACTGGTGTTAGGTTGCAAAAGTCTCAGTGTTTTGTTTGCTGTGTTTGATGTGTTGCATGTTTCTTTGTGATACGAAACAAGAGTGTAAGGTAAAACATTTGCCCTGTGGCTTTGGTTAATTTATATAGGGGGTCTTCATCATTACAAGAATTGGATGTCTTTTTATGGCCAAACCCCAGAGCTTTTGTGCCTTTTCATAATCCTGTTGATTTACGTCTGCACTCAGTTTTCCTTTACCGTATAGATCTTTTAAGCTTTTAGTCAGACCCTAAGAAAAACATGTTACAGGTCTGATTTCTAGTTGCCTTAAAGTTGCTTTACACTATATCAGAGTAAAGGGATCATAAAATCAGTGCAAATACAAAATATAATCTACGTTTGATCTGTAAGAAAACTGTGCTTCTCAGAGCCTGAAAATATAGATCTATGTACTGAGCATGTGAGGCTACCAAGTGTGGCCAGATCTTTGTTCAGCACCTTCCTATGTTTTCAGGGTTTGAGACCAGAAGGACAACTAGATTATACAGATTGACCCTGTGTAATGTGGTATTAAAACTTGACCTGGGAAACCCTGCATTAAGTCAGATGACTTGAGTTAGACTAGCACATCTGTACCTTACAGGCCCTAGGCTGCATGCTTATTGCCAAGACGGTTCAACTGTGTGAAGCTCTTTCCTTTTTGTCCTTTACAATGGACTTTCAGTAGCAGGTTGAGGGCTGGATGAATTGCTATGATAGTGGCAGCTTATATCTTTTTTTTTTTTTAATGTGGATGTACAAAATAAAATGGCGCTCTTCCACTTTCAGAGGTAAAGTTACTTTTTTCCTTTTATTCATAGTTTCCTTTATACGTTTAGGGATCACTATCAATTATTTTTTTTTGCACAACAGCTCGCTGGGAGTTGATGTTCAGTTGCTTGTTCAGTATGACTATCTAGATCTTTTTTCAGAACTATTCCTTCTAGGTTATGGTTTCTTATTGTGTAGGTATAACCTGTGCTCCAAGTTGTTTTTATAATGTTCAGGTGTATTAAAGCACAACTTTGGACCCAGCTTCTCCAGAAATTTACCACATTCTCTGATTGCCCTGTTGTCATTATGTACAGCTCTAGCAATCTTTGCCATCCTCAAGCTTTAACAAGTGTAATTTTATATTTGCAGGGAGATACCTGCTGATAGTGTTGAATAGCATTAGGCTTAATACTGATGCTCTAGAACTGCATGAAGGATGTCCAACTAGTGGTGATTCCTTGTCAACAAACAGATCTTTGAGATCTGTCATTTAGCCAGTTCTTAACCCCCCCATTGCTCTGCTAGAATTGTGTAAAGCTAACTTCACGCTGCAGGGCTGTGCCCCCAAAATGTGCTCCTGTTGCTGTCATTTGAGACTGCTTTTCTGCCTTGTGCATCAAGCAAAACATAAAGTAGAGAAGAACAGAAATAGAAGTTAACAGAACAAGACTGGCTGTCATCATTCATGCAATGGAACTTTACAGATCATATTTAGAAAGGACAAAATCCACAATAAAGACAGGCCACAGCTCGTCAGAAGTGATCACATCAAAAGAGCAGATCTTAATAAAAGCCCAGCATGCTGGAGAGATGTGTTTATTAGAAAGTGACTTCAGCATTGTACATGCTCACCCATACACGAGAAGGGGTGTATCTACAGGGCAGGCGATTGCCCAGGGCTGCAAAATATTCCGTAGCTCTGAGTGAATGTGACTTGGTAGGGACGGACATTTGCTGGTTTGCCTAGGGCAGCAGAACCCATAGAGCTGGCCTTGAACACAGTACACTAGTCACTCTCCTGTGACCTACTAGGGAATAAAGAAAATACATTACAGTGTAATAACCAGAGAAGGCAGTTAATTTGCTGAAACTGGTAAGATCTGCCACTCTGCTGCAATAAGTTTTAAGTGTATTTAAGAAGTTAGAGACTAGGGTCATAGGCCTTTCCTGTATTTACCAGCTAGGAACCTGTGAAACCTGGAAGGGAGGACTGATGTAGCTAAATACTAAAACAAAAGAGTAAGAATCCTTCTGAGTAGCAGCAGTCCACTTGGGTGTCTTCCTAGATTGATGTCAAAACATGAACCAAGATGTTTTGTGGTTCAAGAGGTTTCAAGAAGCTTCCAATTTCATTCTTATTTTGGCAGTTTGATTATTACTTTCCTGTGCAAAAAATTTTACCATCTCATTTTGCACAAATACCACTTTTGGAATCTGTATTCATACTAATAAAAGCAGGTCCAGTGAAGGCATAATGATTCACGTTACAGAACTTGGCTATGAATTTTTAATAGTAAGTTCACTAGTGATTTTTTTCTTGCAGAGTCTATTACTGGACACTTCGAGGACAAATAATTTTGGCACCTTAGATAAGATAACTGTATAAGATGTTCCAGACTCAGCACCAAATTCCCAAGATACCTAAACATAGATTTGAAGAAACAGTCCATTTCTCTGCTGTTTTATGAGTACTTATACTGCTGGGAATATTCTGAAGCATCTTCCTAATTAAAACTAAGCTAATGCTATCCAATAGATGCTTTGCATTTGTTTTTCTTCGATTAATTTTTTTTACAGGGTTTGTTTGCTTAATCCTAACTTGCAAAATTCACTCTGTACTTCTCAGCATTTTTTATGATTCAGTCCAAACACAGCCTACTAACACCCAGGGAGATGGTGTGGGTTTTGGGTTGGGATTTTTCTTGAGGAATTTATTCTTGAACATGCATTATGAGCAACTTGCATAACAGACAATCTGGAGCAAGAGCCTGGAGCCAGCTGCAAACACTGATACCAGCTTTTGAATCCCACAGGTAACTTCAGTAACACAGAGTGAACAGTAAAAATAGTATCAAATGGTTCTCTCTCTCTATTTCTGGTTTATTTTCCCTCCAACTTCTCTTTTGTGTGCTTGGCTTTGTGTGGGATGGCAATGGTCAACGGCAATGCATTTCCCAGCAGAGAACCTGCTTGTAAAGGTAAGTTTATCATGGAAGATGGTTCAGTGGTCAGAACGCTGAGGGGGTCTGTGTCAACCCAGCTCTGTTCTGCTGAATAATGCGTAGTGGTTGGTATCCAACACCTTAGGATCTTTGCCCTGTGGAAATGACTACTGACTACAGTGAGCTGGGGAGGCAGTGTTCCAGGCTAGCTTTATATCAGTTAAGTGGCCAAATTAAGTGAGTGAAATGCAGGTCTGTCTTGGTTCCTCATTGCTAAAAATGGACATAATACTACTGTGCTACTTTACTAGGAAACTGTAAAATCAATAATTTAAAGACCATGAGGTTTGACTAGGGCAGGGAATCATAAATTCCCAAGCTGGACTTCTAAAGATGTCATAAGAAAACACATCTCCAGCCTGAATATTTTGGGGGGGAAGAGAGAAAACAGGGAACCAACCTGTAAACTGCAACAGCTCAGGTAACTCTTGCAGTCCTTTAATAAACACTTCCAGTCTCTGAAGCCCAGCTTTGGTGGCCATTAAACTAGTCTGGAGGGATTCAGATTCTAACTGTTGAACTGTAGGGATTTGCTTGAAAAACAGTCACAACAGCAGGAAAAAAAACAAACATCTGAGAGCAGTGTCATATCAGTATCATCATGGGTTCAGCTATACACTAGATCAATTGACAAGCTTGCTAATGCAGAGTGCAAGATTAATTGGCTTCGGTCAGCCTTTGCTTCACTATCTGAATAACATTATCAGGAATGTAAATGATTATGCAATGCAGAGAAATGCCACAATAGTTTCAGTGTCTCCTTTTATACTTGTCCTTTCTTAAACAGGGCTTTATCTAAATGCAAATGTGATTTCAGCCTTCTGATTAGGACATTATACAGTCATCCATTCCAGGAAAGAACAATTAGTGCATTATTTTATTTCTGACTCAACAGTTCTTGGTTTATACAGTTTGTTTGTTGTGCTATGCATGATATTTAAGTTATCAGAAGGAGATATGCATTATTAGGGAGGATTATAGCCGGATTTTGTGAGGTCGAGGTTTTTTTCTTGGCAGATAAAAATGGTAACACTTGTGGGATTTGAGGGGGGATGTTTTTAGAACAAAAGGCAATAGTGCAGATTCTTACTATGCTTCATTGTCCTTCTTGTGCCAAGTAAGGGGCAAATTACAGTAGTAACGATGCAAATTCTCCAATGTCATGGGATGTACAAGTGCAGAGTTTAGCCTTACCTGTTTTTAGGATCTATTCACTGTTGAGTTGTACTCATGCAGTGCCCCAGTATCTTAGAACTTAATAGTGGGTCAGGTCGTAAGATTATTTTCTCATTAAACAGCCATTTTACCAAAATAATCATCAAGTTTTCAGTATGCTGTGGTAGATTTCCCGTGAAGTTACATGCTCAGAAAGATACAGATCTTTGGTGATAAACTTCCTGAGAAGCTTACCTATGTCACAAAACTTGTAGCATTTTTGCAGTTATGAATGTCAGAACTTGGGATATTTTTTTCTTTCTGTATGGGAGCTTCATACAGTGTATGCTCAGTAACTAGACCTGGTGAAAACTTCAATCTTCAAATCTATTAGAAAGTCCAGTATTTGCGGGAAGGTGAAAGATTTTTTTTTTTCCAAAATTCATCAGTGTAAATGTATTTTTCACACTATTTGGATTGAACAGCTCATTATTTTCCTATGAAAAATTACTGCAGTGGAAAATTCCTAATTTTCTGTAGTGAAACAACATTTTCAATTCCATTGATCAGTTTAATCTTTCCATATTGATATGTTTACGTGACTCTGATTTCTTGCTCTCTCCCATAGCTTATTTTCTTTATGCTGAAGCAAGCTGTCCTATACATTCCCAACACATGAGGGATCTTTGCTTTTGTGACAGGAAATCTATTGCACCACTTAGGTTTAATTAGAGCGCAATGACATATGATGAGTTTACACATCAAAGCCTAGAAACAGCTCAACAAATTGGCTCTAGTCCCAAAGTATATTTTGGGATTTGTATTGAATTGGGATATTTCACTGTATTTAGTGGGAAAATGTGAAATACAGGGTCAGGTTCTTCAGGGTCAGTGGAACTATACCAGTTCTTACCAGCTAAGGATCTAGCCGGAAAAAACTGTGTGTAAAGTTAAATTTAGATTCCGATCAACTTAAATCGAACTGCATATTCCAGATTTCTGTACTGGATGATAAAAAAAAAACCCCACACATATTCCCATTAGTTCTGTGTAAGTAACAAGTTGAATCCTATGCCCGGTTCTAATTTGCACTGAGTTCAGAGAGTTGAGTGTAGACCCAGGACATATTTTAATCTGCCACATAGTGGAATGAGGGGTTGGCTTACATCTAGGTGCACAGATGGTCTTATATTCTGCTCACTTGTAGCACTACTTACGCGTTGGTAAGTCACAGTCAGTGATTACAGTGCCCTATCACTTACGTAAAAGAAACTCTTAATCTCATATCTTTAATGTGTATGTGGGTTTATCATTTCAAGATCTAGGACTTACAGAAGGAAAAAATTGCTACGGTAATAAATGCTTTTCACTAAATAAGGGAATTGTGATGTTTCACAGATATATTATTTTATTTCAGGAAAGCTTAATCTGAGATATAGTATCCAGATCCCAACTTTGTCTACACTCAGGGTTATGGAATGGGTCCATTTTTGTCTTGTAATTAATTTACATTTGTGCATGTTACATGAAAGCTAAAGAAACCCTCTCCTGTATGGAGAATGCAAAAATGATGATAATGGCAAAAGCAGTTTAAGCTGGGTTTTCTTTAAAGTTTGTCTCCTTTTCCAATATCCACTTTTCCTGTGGTTATTGGACTGCTTTAGTATTTTGAGACACTGTACTCACAGGAGACTAGACTATTTTAAGAACAAAAGTGCCATATATTCAAACTGTGGCATTTAGTTAACTGTACAGTAATGATGAATGCCCAGCCTTTGCATTAGTCCAGTGAGGCAGCATGTCTCAAGTATTCACCGTCAAGGCATAGTTGTTTCCCTGTGGACCCTTTCTGTAACACGTGGAAGGCCTTCCTCCTCGGCTGACCATGTTAGCATTGCTCCCCGTGTCAAGTCCTGGGCTGTGGGACACAGCAAAGAAGTCAGATAGCTTCAGATATTCTTGAATGTGAATTGATCAACTCAACATGTAGACATTTGGGTTCTAAACAAAAAACTAGCTGTATTTAAAGCTTGAATTTCAGACTCGGAGAATATGTACAACTGCCACTGAAGGAAGGAGAAAAGGAAAACATTGGTTGGATCCAAAGATATCCCATGTGAAGCAGGTCTAGTCAGTTAGTTTCTGTGCCTCATTTCCTATGGATGAGAGCAGTCTGCAGTCACAGAGCGGTGTCCTCGTGTCTGTATCAGACACTGGGAGACACTTAGGGTATGGTAATAGAAGGTTCAGAAATACATGAAAAAGCTAGATACTCTAAATACTAATCCTTAAGCTTCAGTAATTTTTTGTAACAGACTCTAGAAGGCGCTTTATTCTTTAGAAACCTGACTTGATTAATCAGGCTTTAAATGACTGACAAGTAAAGCACCTTGACAATCACTGGGCCCTTAAAATGGCATATCTTACTGATTTCTGGTATGCCTTGTAGCTGTTTCCCATTTTTCATTTTCCTTCCTTTTATAATTGTATCTGAGGCAGTTCTTGTTCAAATGTGTTGGTAAAACAGCGAAATATAGATACACAGAGGACATCCAAACTTTACTGACGAGGTCTTGCTTCCTCTATGTAATTTCATATGGTATAAAATTCAAGGCTACCAAAGAAAGGCAACATGTATGTTACTGTATTCTTTAATTTCTTGTTATAAAAGAAAAGTAAATCTAGATATTGATCAAAAAAAAAAAATACTTACATCCCAGTTCCTCTGAAAAAGGCAAACATTGACATCTCCTCTATAAACTGAATATTGTTGTGACTGAACCCCTTGAACTATGAGTGTGTCTCAGGAATATTACTCAGTTTACTATATCATTCTTGGGTTTGTCACCTGCAGTACTAAATGCTAGGGGAAAACAGAAGGAAGAGATTTAGCACGATGTTTTTATAGTAAATGTTTCTTACAACATATGGTGTAAGTTGGCAACCCCAAAATATTTTAATTAAAAAGGTAGTATCAGTTGACTACTGAAAGTTCATTTTAAATAGTACGGGAGAAAGAGCCAGGTGTCAGGTGATACTAAATATCCTAAGCAGGAAAGGAAAGCAAAAGCAAAGGCATTTGCATAGTAAACAAAGATGATTTTCAAAGTTTCATTTTGTGTTCTCCCTGACGTGTAGTAGGGATATACAGAGGTCTTACTGAACGGAGGACTAGGAAGAAACTGTAGGAGGGTACCAGAATCTATTTTGAAAGTCCATTTGTATTAGAAGGGTTCCTAAGAAAACAACTTCAGAAAAGTCAAGGAAGGAAGTTAGTGCTGAGAATGGTATCAAGGGTGGAGTGAAAGGTGAATGCTGGAAATATGCCCTCAGTGCGCTCTGCTGGAAGGGAAGCCCTAGGACTGACCTTGTGTTGCAGTTGGAGAAATAACGATATGTACATATACCTGCTTGAGGTACCTGTTGAGGCCTTCAACACTTGGAAAGTCAGTCAGATGGGGTGTTATACCATGAGGTGTCCAGTATGCCAAAAGAAAACTGAGAGCCACTCTGAAACAAACTCTTTTATTGTATTTGATATTACTTGATATTATATTGTTACCCCATCACTGGAAGTGTTCAGAGCCCCATCAGGTCAGATGAGCAACCTGATCTACTGAAAGATGTCTTTAAAGTTCACTTCCAACCCAAACCATTCTGTGATTATATTTTTATTTTCAAAACAGGACACAGACTTGGAATCATCCTACCTAATTTAGGCTGGTAACTGCAGGATATATATATTATAATTCTTGTTTTGCTACTCCTTCTGTGCTCAATGGAGAGAAGGGCAGGGAGTAATCAGTCTATTATTTGTATATTATTTGAGTCACATTTTGGACTTGCTTATCTTTCTACTGGTTGGAGGGGGAATGCAGGGATCTCTTTACTGACTATGGAGTGTATAATCACCTCCTGTATTCAAATGCCAAGGTGAAATGAATCCAAAGCAAAAAAATGCATGGAGCTGATGCCCAGCATAGGTTTCATTGCAAAGAGAAAATTATATTTTAGAGAAAGACTGGAAGAAAACAAGAGATGAACATTTTGAAGCCTGGGCGTATACTGGTCTGTATTTTAACCTGAAGTTTTTAGCTAAAGCTGTAATTAGCACATCTTGTGCACTCAGAAAGTGAGCTAGCAATTGGACTAGTCAGACTGAAGTCATTTTGAAAAGTCATCTCTTGGTCTATATTTCTGAATTTTTGTAACATCTTTCTGCCCTACATACAGTTTTTTTTGGACAGTATCCAATTCCTGCAGTGTGTGAGGCTGAATGGCTTTTATTAAACAAATACGAAAAAACCAGAACTGGAATCAAACAAGCAGAATGAAAAGATTGCAGCAGCAGTATAGAGCCAACTTATTGCCCTCATGATGGAGGAACGGTTTTCTAATTGTTCATGAAAGCTAATGGAAACCATATTTTGGCTGTGAGTAATTCTCAGGAGGGAACATTGTGAAGTCTTACCTCATCTCTTGTACTTTACTGATAGAACATATCAAGTATTCAAAAGCAGATACACCCTGTGAAGCTCAAAGTGCAGAAAACCACTGGTCAGTTTTAGATACCAGAGAAAGATGACTCTTCAGCGGTGAGTGAGCCTTACTGGCACATCACTGACCTGTCAGAGGCTGGTGCAGACTTAACTTCGTTATGGCATGTCAGTTGTGGGAGGAGTAACTGGCAGAGGGTAAAGATTATGATGACAGAATCCAGGAGCCAACTAAGATTTTCTTGCCCACAGGACATCATGATATTGCACTGAAATTGAAAACTTACTCCAGTCAACATCATCTACTTCTGAGTTACCTGTAACTAAAAATCAGAAATGCTACTTTCTGCATTTCATCTATGGAATCTTTCTTAAATGTTGTAGCATTTCAGTCCCTAAGATCTTTATTCCAGACTTTAGTAATAACAACCAAATCAAAGTTACTATCTTAAATGTTAAATTTGATCCACCTTTTGACTTTGTGATGTGTATGTCCTTCTTGCACTGGATGGGGCACTACCAGCACAATACAAAACAACAGGATTTCCAGTTGCCATATTTGACATTGGCATCACCTCTTTATCCATCTTGGGAATGGCCTTTGTCTACTTTTCTTCCCAAAATACCCTGAATAGGTAGTCATTAACCTATGATAAATTAAGGAAGTGACCAAGCTGAATCTTGTGCAGGTAGTTGACAAGCTGTGTTGTATTAGCTCCACTGGGAAGTCATTGTAGCCATTATAGTGGTGTTTACAGAGGCTGGGGTCCAACAGCCTTTTTTGGTTGGGTGGGTTTTTTTGGGGTTTGTGTTTTGTTTTTTTTTTTTTTTTTGTAACGTTAATAACAGCGTCAGGGTAAACAGCATCATACACAGATCCTTTAGCTCATTGCAATCACATAAAATGTGGCAAATTGGTAATGAATGTCAAATTGGGATTTTTGTAACTTTTATGGGTATTTTTCACTAGGGAGTTAGTCACTGTGACCAGCATTTTTTTTTTTTTTTTTTTAGTACTGTTTGTTGTAAATCTGTATGCTCTAATACTCTGGGGAAAGGGCGTTGCTTGTTGAAAGTGTTGCTAATGTGATTTTGAGTGAAATCACAAATGAACTTCACAGAACCCATTTCAGATGTAAGGAAAGATGTCAGTATAAATAGGCAGGAAAGGGATTCCGACATATGTTTTTCAAAGGTTTATGCTTATTAAGCCTATTGTATATCATAGAATTAGTTTTAATAATTTACATTATCAGCTCATGAGATAGTAACCCTGTTAAGTGTTTCCTTAAGACAGTCATCTTTTTCTCTTGAAGGCTAGAAAAAGCTTTTTCTGAAGTGTCATCAGAGCCTTTCTTAGGGGCTTCCATAACACCCATCAGCCATGACTCACTGTGTTTCTGCAGGTCCTTAAAAAAATAGTTATAAAACTTGCCTGTTGGTATCAGCTAAGCAGGTGGTGAGCTATATTGTGTGCTCTATTAGTCTACACAAAAACAGGCTCATATTACTGTCACCTCCTCCCCATTCCCATCCCACCTGTTTGGCTCATCTGCCTTGTTCTGCCTCATCTTATGATTTGTCATTAGTCTGCCTTGTAAATTCTTTGTGGCAGAAACTTTTTCATTAGGTATGTATGTATATGTAGTACCTGCCATGATAGAGCCTGAATCCTCGGCTGAAGAGTATGGGCACGATTCCAGTACAGATAATAATGCTAATATTGCAAGGCTCTTTCCAACACATTTCCTGTAGACAAGAAGCTCTGCCACAGGAACAGCTCCCTCTCGTTTTACAAGATGTTTCTTTTGACAAAAGATCTGAATCAAAAAATCAATATAGCATTGATTTCACCCAATCTTTGTTATGAACAGAAAAAAACAATACCATGAGGTGCTCAGATATGACTTTGTACTATGTTTTTTTGCCGTGAGTAAAGTAATGTTGTAGAGGCCCATCCCTCAAGAATAAGACATACTCTGTGTTTTTGTTGTAGAATTCTTTAATTTTCTTCACATAGAAGAATCATATTTTTTGTGCCTAAAATATTAAAAATTTTTAGTGACCTCTGCTACTGTAAATCAGCATAGCTCTTGTTACTGCTATAGGGGTATGCAAATTTATATTTAGTTATAGACTAAGATGGAATTTTGATTTACTGAAAATACAGATTATAATAGTACATATGCCATTGTGATGGGCATTTTATAGGTACACAGTGAGGAGATTTTCCCCACTGCAAGAAGAGCTAGTCTATGCAAATATATGGCCCAGGCATGCAAAAGCTGTGGTGTTCTATTCTGAAATAAATTTGGCCAAAGGACTTAAATTCCTTAAGAAAAAGGAAAATATTCCAAATGATGAGTAAGTATCATAACGGGTGCTAATATAATGCCATACACCTACTTCATTATTCAGTTACTGATTATCTTTATTCTTAAGAGTAATGATGTAAAAGTGCTTTTTTCCAAATGTTAATTTAGTGCTCTGCAGATGGTAACCATCTGTTAAATGACAAGTCATTTACAGTATTTGATTAGCACTTTATATAGCTTGGATGGACTTATTGTTACACTATGTAAGTATAGTTATGGAGGTGAAACTTGTTAATTTGTTCTCTTCCTGTTGCTGTTACCAAAAAAATGGAAAATTGCAAACCTATGAATATTTTTGCCTGTCTTCTCCTCTATTTATACATGTTATTTCAAGTTAAAGCCTGACATTCATAGACCAGTTCACAAGATATTCTTGAGAGAATGACAATACTAGGAAATATTGTTAAATTTCAACACCACTTGTAGCAATTATGAGCATCCTCATTCTACAGTGTCACCATGTGGGTGGACTCTTATGGATGCTTAAGGAAAGCACTGGAAGCTTGAATGAATCTAAGAATCAGGGCTTATCAAGTAGGAAACTCCCTCAGGGCTGCGATACTGCTTTGTATACTTATAGCATCTTACACTGTGGGTCTTTTTTTAAACTAGAAGAAATTTAATATTGCAATGCACCTTAATGTTACCATCATAAAGTGATCTTGCATGAACTGCACGCTTCTGTATTTTAATACCTTGATCAATGACAACAAACCCCCATTGTCCATAAGCTAAGCAAGTTCTGATTAATTACATATTGTGTTTTCTTCTAAAGTTTCTTCAAGTTATGCTGTTAAACCTTAATTTGCTGGCCCTATTTTCATTGTTGTAAAATTACTTTACACTTGTATTTCTGTATTTTTAATAAAATTCATTAGGTATTTTGATTTGTGTGTTTTATCTTCAGCAGCCAAAAAGATTGATAATGGCTCCACTACCGAATGCTGAGTTAGTTCAGAACTCTTTGCAGTTATATCGCTACCTGCTTCGATGCTGTAAGCAACTTCCTGAAGAGAATATCCGTCAGCATTACAGACATGCAGTCAGGCAGGTGAGACACAGATTTATTTTCTGTTGGTGGAATTCAGTGTTGTGGGAGTTTTTTGGTGTTTTTTTCCTCCTAACTTTTATAACTCCTGGCACTTAAAAAATTATTCTTCTGCAAGCTTTAAACATTAGTGGATTTGAAGGATTATACTGGGAGTATGTGAAGGAGCATTTCTTTTTGTTTGCTTTGGATCTGAAACCTTCTGTTTTCCATGGCTTTCATCTCTAATTCTTGTGTTAGTCAAGAAAGTGAACAATCATTCCTTACTCACATAAACACATCTTTTTATGGTGAAACTTAACTGGTTCCTTGTTGGTCATTTTTGTATATATATCTATATATATATATCCCACCCCCTCCCCGGTTGGGTAAATCTCATCTAATTGTTCATATGGAAGTAATTTCGTGCCTTTGATCATACCTGTTGTCCAGTGTCTTTCTAGTTTTAACATACCAGACAATTTCAATTGTTGTTTTGAATTGAAGTTCTCTGGGGGTTTTTTGTTGATGATGTATGAGAAGAGTAAAATACTTAATGCGAAATTACATTTAACAAGACTTATTATGGAAATAGCACAGCCAGGTGCTACAACGTGTATTTTTACCTTCTCAGATCAGCAGTTTGTTTTCATCAAATGTTTTCTTTGAGATTTAAGTGATCCTTATTTTGACAACTGTTGTGTTAAGTTGGCTAGTCAGTGTAACACTTTCATTGAATGCTGCAGAGTTTCAAAGTTCATGCTGATGAAGACAATCCTGAGCGAATCCAGCAGATTATTAGGAGAGCCATTGAAGATGCTGACTGGGTCATGAATAAAGTACGTACATCAGATTGTTTAAGTTTTGCGCACTCTCAGTTCAGATCAAAGAAAAAAAAACATCAGAAAGCAAGTTAGGAACAGCAAACTGTTCCATTGTCCTGGATGTTGAAGTGTCTGGGTGAAAAGAAACGCCTAGCCATATGGGGATTTATGGTTGTGATAGTTCTTGTTTAAAAATTCTTCTCTGTCGATATAAACTTAAGTGTATTTTTTAAAACCAGTGATACTTTAAGTTGGTCTCTGTATAAAACTTTGTTTCCAGGAAGAATTCTGTTAAATTTCAGTGGTGGCTAGTATAACTCTATAATTAAAAAAAAAAACCAAAACAACAAAAAAAACAAAACCAAAACCCAAAAAAAAACCCCCTACAATATTTTGCAAGCCAGTTTGTTGATATACATCAGCTGCTTTCCCAACAGGAATCTATCCTCTCTTAGTCAGTTAAAACTCCCAGAACGAATTTTTTTTTTCCCGTCGGATCTTGCGTGTGGCTGTGCAGATCAGGGTTAGACAACATAGTGGCAAAATTGTCATAACTGGTTTACTTGTGCCATAGTTGTCATCCAGTGGATATGCCTGTTTACTGTCACAGCACTGAAAGATACCACTGAAGCTGGTTTCTTAGGTAAAAATGAAGATTGTTTACTGTCAGACAGCTGAGAGTCACCTGTACTTCCTTGGATTTAAATCTGGTTGGGGAGCATGATATGTTAACATGGATTTCTCAGAGTATAATGAAACAACTCAAGAGTTCAGCTTGCTCTAAATATCTGTGATTTAATTTTCTAAATGACTGTTAAGTCCTTCTCTCTGCCAGCCCATGAAATCCAAATGAGAATTGTTACAGGAGCAAGCACAGATTACTCATAGATTATAAAATTATAGCAGTAGCCAAATCCCAGCAGTTACAGCCTAGTAAATAACTGTCTGTGCCTGAATCTGATTTTATTCTTCCTGCAATTATGAAAAGCCTCATTCTGATTCCGCTACAGAGGTTGTAGTCTGCTTCATTGGAAAACTGGTAATTGAACTGTGTGAGACGAGGGTCAGATTCACAGTGCCTGCCAAGAGGCATTATTTTATGTTGTCAAAGAAAAGCCTATCAAATTTCAATCTAACTTAAAAGAAACTGAGATAATTTTATGTAGATCATGAAGAGGGTTGTAAATCCTTGTCAGTGTGAACTGTTTCTTTTAGTTATGTGCTCTTTCCCACAAATTATTTCCTTTCTTTTTTTTTTTTAGTATAAAAAACAGAAGAAGAAGAATGATGAAGACAAGAATGTCATTGGTAAACATCCTTAGAGGACTTGCAGTCAAGCCCAGTACTTCATTATAGTTATTGGCTGGAGTTTACTCTTAGATAATACAAATACAATAATTTATGTCTCATTGGGATGTGATGAAGCTAAATTAATATTTCGGAAGCTATTTGAGTCTGTAGATTAAAAGGCACAGCCTAGGCTCAAAGTATTAGCTTGTATAATCACAAACTTTAGCTTAAAGCCCAAACTTGTCTAAGCTTTGAGTAATACGGGGCTTCTCAGGAAAACTTACTGAGAATAAAAATGTACAAGTCATGACCAAATAATAAATAGTGTCCTGTCTGTCCTTCATGTCTGAATCACAGCGTCTCATCTGAAAGAGCTTAACTAGTATCTGAACATAAAGGTCTATACTGGGAGCCTGCAAACCTGAGAAATGTTCATTGAGGATCAGAGCAAATATCTCTCCACTTGACTGTGGACTAGATTATACTGTTAGGCCTAGATCCACTGTAGCGTAGCTGTGTTTGATACACTTATTGTATAGGTTATTTGGTGACAAGTTTTTTGTGCATAAGTAACAGTGGCTTTAAGTTTGTGCTTGTGCAACATTCTGAATTACAGTAGTCAGTCTGTTGTGTCAGATAATCCTCTGTCAGGACCATAGGTACGTTTTCAGAGCGAAGCAGGGGTATGACCAGAGCACAGGCCTGGTTTTAATCTAGTGGCAGATGCAAAAGCGTAGGCTACTGAGTGGAGAATGTACCCACAAGAACTTTAACCCCACCTGAAACTTGAACCGTAGCATTTTCCACTTGCCTGTCTGGGCTATGGGCATATCTTCATTCTACTCTGTAGGTTTGCACTTGAACTAATGGCTGCCTTTTCTTAAAGATAGGTGCCTGTCACCCTAATCTCTAAATTCATGAAAGACAGACACCATTCGGCTGGGTTTTGTGCAGTGAATAGTATAATCACTGAAATGTGCAATGTTGTACAGATACAAAGGCCTTCAACTTTTTGCAACATGTAATAAATGTCCGTTAAGAATGGGAGTCCATGTCATTTTTAAAAAGACTCTTTTCACTGGCCTAATATATTTTCATCAGGGAAAAGTCAATAGAAATACTACCTGTCTTAAATAAAATTAATTTAGGGGTAAAAGATTTTCCTTTTGAAACATGACCTTTGCTGTTAGCTGTACTTGGAACTTTCTGCCTCCAGGTGGCAGTGCATGCTGCGATGCGTATCCCAAGGCCTAAGTATTTGGGGGTTGGGTTTGTTTTTACTGTTTCCAAATTGTTGAGCTTCCTCACCTGCCAAAATGGAACTTAGGTGCTAAGGCAGATCTCTTTCGGGTTCCAGATTTTTTTTTTTTTTTTTTCATTCAGCCACGAAAGAAACAAAAAGAAAATCCTAGCTCAAAGTAGTCAAGAAGTAGTCTTTTTGCTATAAAAGAAATGGGGACTGTAAGTGAATGTTTTACCATAAAGTATTGTATCAAAAAATGTCCTTTGTCTCTGCTAACCCTAAACATCCTCTTCAAGAATTCCTGCCCTCTATTATTCTTTCCTCTGCCATTGCCACTATTGTTCCTCTCTCTAGTCCCACATCTTGCCTATCACTTTACACCCTCAACTTCTGTTCTTGTTCTGCATATTCCTTAATTCTGTTCTCTCTCATCTTATCTCTGTACCCCACTTCTTTCTCTTCCTCAAATCCTTTTCTGACAGGTGCATCAGAAGATACTCAGGTATTATGCTGGGGCCATCCTTCTGCTTAATTTCAGATAATAAAGCATGAAGGTAATAAAGTTTCTAAACAAAGTAAGTGTAAGTTTTTCTTCTTCACATGAGGAAAATGGCTTGTCTTTCTACTTAAATACTTTTTTTTTTTTTGAAAGTGCAACCATTCTGGTTTAAACTTTCAAAGTAATTTGATATGAGGTAGAGCAGAGAAAACTGAACCAGTATGAAACTGAACACTGTAATAAAAAAGCTCAAGTAGATTTGGTAGAAGATATCTGAATGTGCTACTTTTAATCAAGAACAGCAAACAGATTACTCATGATGTGCTCCAATTCTATTATATATATTTGGTCTGTAGTATGGAGATACACTGAGCTTTGTATCAGTGCCATAGTAAAAATGAGAAGACTCAGTAGGATTAACAGTATGTGGAAACATAATAGTTTCCTGAACTTTAAGCATACTGTGCTCAACAACCCTCTATTGCTTTAATTGTCTGGCTTTTTGTGATGAGACATAATATTTTGTTCAATTACTAAATAGGAATTGCATGTGTCTAATTCTTATATGCCTGTTATTTAATTTATGGATAGTTCAAGAGGGAAAGCACCAAGGAGCTGGAAGGTGCAACCGTGGCCTGTCTGCAGCTCCAAATGTCTGAGGTGCCAGCTGAGGTATGGGAACATCAGACCGAAGGTATGATAGGTGTAACTGATATGGTAGCACCAGGATCTGTGAATTTTAGTCTTTGGAAACTGGTAGACCATGCAGTTCTTAGTAGGATGCAGAGGAGGAGCATGGTTGCTGAGGCAGGAGACACCATGACTACATATTTTAACAATAGTGATTCGGTTGTAGGGCATGATGAGATGTCAGAGGTGTTTTGTTTTGTTTGGTTTTTTTTTTTTTATACAAGCATAATCTTGTTTTCAAAATAACAAACCTTTTAATGGAATGAAAATATAATGTGAAGATAACTTTTACTCTGTTATGGAGCAAATAGTTTTCTTGGTGGTGGGATGCAAACAACTATTTACTTCCTTGTAATAGTGAAAGTAATCCCAATGTCTGACAGACATGTTTCTCTAATGACCAGGCTGAAGAGTCATTCAGCTGCATAGCTGAGGCTTCTATGTCTTCAAGATGTTATACAAATTCTGTTCTTCAGCAGCATAATTTGAGACCAAAGATGTTTTATTAGCCTAGATGTAGAAGAGAACCTGAACTCTGAAAAGGAATTTAGGCAGAGCTTCAATGCTTTCAAACAAAATTATATCCAGAAAACTTCTATTCAGAAGTTATTTAATCCTGGAGTTGCCCAGTTTACCACTCACTAACCTGTTTGACCTGAGAGTTTATACGGTAAATTGAGTTCTCTTCATTAGTATCCTGGGTCACCTTTCAGCAACTCTCTGCCACCCAGCCTTGCTGAGACTGAAGAACTGTTCTCTGTTCCACCAGTGTCTTCATTTGGTGTTAATGCCACTGTGCTAATGATTAGCTGACAGTGGGTCTAACAGGGCCCACGGCAGGAAAGACGTACACAGTCGCAGGCATAACTTTTCCTACTGCTCATAGGGGAACACTTCATTGGTCAGTCTCCTCCATGGTTCTCTGATGGCAGTTGCAAAGAAAATATCAACACCAAATAGATTGGTGCATCTGTGTTTCCATATTCAGTCATCCAGAATCTCTGAAAATAAAGATGTTGGGTGCAAATTAAGTAATGAGGGATAAAAGAGAGTGTGTTGTATACTGTAATTACTATTCCAGATTTAAAAGAAAAAAGCTCACAGTGCTCATTAAACTGTTGACGCAACAAAGGATAATGTCAGTAAGAAAGGGCAAGCCTATTCTATTCATAGGGTTTAGTTTCTTTTTACTGAAATGAGGAACCCATTTCTGTACTTGTATATCATGCCAGTTCTGGTAAGTAATGGAGTGTTGATGGGTATATGCAATAATTGAATGATTAGGGGCCTGTCAGAAGGTCGTGTCAAAGCTCCAGTTTTTGTTGGCCCCACTGATAAGCACTCACTATAGTAAACATTGTTATCAGCATCGCTTTCAGTGTAGAATAGTATCACCTGCCCATTCATTAGCCTGAGGGTTTTCATTGTGTTTACACAAATGTAATAACTACCTTCTAGAAATAAGTTTTGCAGCTGGTTACTGTAAGACCTGAGTCAACAACTTCTAAGTACTCCGCTACAATTAGAAGAGTTGAGTGGAATTAATTGTTCAAAGGTTGTATACAGACAACTTTGTCAGTTAAGCTAGACAGAGGATTTCACAGAAGGCTTGCAACGCAAGACAAGCATTAGAACAAGGAAAACAGTTGGGGGACTTCTGTTTAATAGGTTGGGATCATGCTTTTAATTCTTGAAGTATGGAGAAACAGATTATTTAGACCACATTTTAGCTAAGGAAAATAAGAAGAAAGTTATTAGCTCCAGGTTACAGATTTATCAACATTCAGTTTAAGGACAGAAGCAAATTCGGTGCTATACTTTTTTGTATATACATATAAAACACATTGGGAACCTAAAGCTGAAATTGTGTGGAAATAATCTGTATGTCACAAATACGGAAGTAACATGTCTAGAAAGGCGGGAACAATGGCAGTGGGTTAGTCAATGTGTTGTGTGTAAGTTCTTGTTCTTAAGCCCGCAGACAAATGTTACAGTCTACTTTTGTTATTACCAGCCTTGAAGCCCCATGTAGAAGCTTTCTGTGTAGTGGAAATCTTTCCTGGTTTTTTTTAATTTGTTTATATCAGGTTTTGGTATGGAAAAGATTGTAAATTTGTGGTTTGTCTAAAATACGGGATAGTATTCTGCACTTCACATGGTTAGAGACGTATACATTTCTGATCATATTCTTATGTCAGAAGTGTTACTGATTTCAATTCACTCTTGCCACTGAAAGTCATTTGAGCCCTTTGGGTACTGAATAGAATACTTCCATCCCAAGTCAGGCTTTGCTTAGCACTTTTTGTCAGTAATTGAATAATTCTTTAATCTAGTTTTAGTACTTTGTAAACTCTTTTTCACTTGGTTCATTATGTCACAGGCATTGCTTCTTGTTTAGAGGCACATCAGCTTAAGAATTTGATGCTAAACAAAAATATCTCTTCTATGGTGTTTGGGTCATTTTCAAACCTTGTAAGGAAGTGATCTTTACTGTGACACTATAAAGAACAAGTATACACACTGTTTCTGAGAGAAACAATATTCACTATGAACGTTTAAGGGACACAGTTTCTTATTTGCAAATAGCTTTTAACTTGGCATTACAAATTGTGCTTTCATATAAAGCTCTCATGAGATGCAAACTGAACAGGCAGCACAGCGGCTGTGAGTCCTAGACATTCGATATCATAATATTCATTCATCATGAGAGTCCTTGACCTTAAACTGTAAGAACAAGTCTTTAGAGCTTTATGATCCACAGTGTAGTTCTATCAGTGTCATCCAAAGTAGCTTATGTTTGTTTGAATTGTGCGAGTAGTCTCTCTGTCAAGAACTGTGTTCTAAAGCAAGTCCATAACACATTAAATGGCTTGACACTGTATTGTGCTGCCCACTTGGTCAGTTGCTTTACTGCAGTCTTTCTTACTGTTCAGAGGCGATATATTTGTTCTTGAGCACGAGCCAGCTGGTGCATCTTTCAACTTTTGTATTATTTGATTAATTTATCTTATACTTCTGTCAAGCCAGGTTTTATGAAATAGTGTTAACTGAAGTATACACTAGTCATCAAGTACTCCTTTCAGCTTGTGATTGATCAGGGCAGACACATTAACTTTTTAAAAAAAACCTGTTCTTTGAAGAATATTTTCTGTTTTCCTCATAATTGTGTTTGATATTTAAAGTAATTTTTAAAAGTTTAGAAGCAGATGGAGGCATCTGTCACTTGCAGCTACGAGCTTAACAGTGTTTGTGTTTATCGTTGATTGGAGAGGCCCCTGACATTGCACACTTAAGGGAGTAATTCTGCATGCTTAAGTAAACTAGGAGATTATGAAAAGGATGTTGTCCTTACCTATGAACTGAGAGGCATAAGAAGTTAGGTTCCCTATTCTGTAACTATCAGCCTTGGGTGCCTTTTTCCCACAGAAGAATCTGCCTTCATTCTGTATTAATCCATTTTCAAAAGGATTAACTTAATTTTATTTAAATTGGTAACTTCTGAGACAGCTTTGTTTGGGTGCTTCACTACCTCATATAAAATATTTTCTTTCAGATGCCACCCCACAACATTAGATTTAACTGCCTCATTACCTGCGTGCTTCCTTCTGCTGGGGTTCGGCTTCATCTCTTTAAAAACTAGCGCACTTTATGTCCTTTTATTATTACAGCTTATTTTTTGCACAGTCTTTAGTATCCTTCTTGAAAGAAGTTTAAAAATGCTGGTGTTCTGATTAATATTTCCTGCCATTCTACAGAATGCATTTTAAAAGATACAAAATTGACAATAAAATCTTGCAGCTGCTTAGGTTGACTCTCATGTTCTGTTAGGTAACATCGCACAGGATCTGGGATTTTTGCAGTCTTACTTTAATTTTGTCAGTAGTCATTTCATCTGCAGAAAATCAGCTGTATCTCAGATGGTATGAAACAAGGAACAAGGAAAACTATGTTTCAAAACAAATGTCATACAGAAGTTAGTAGTCTGGAAAATATTATGTCATGGCAGACACAGGCAAAGGCTGTATTTCCTCAAGACACCTCCCTGATGCTCACCAATCTGAGGACTGATTTTTCATGCCTAAAAATAGAGTATTTAGTTTTCCACAATTGTGCAACTGCAAGGACTGCTTTCTCTTTTATTTTCTGGTTTTTTGGCCTCTATTTAGAGGTCACAAAATGGTGTGTTTAATCATAGTTTACAGTACAGAATGCAGACAACCTCTTAAGTCTTGGAGACTTCTTTCCCTGAAGAGCTCTGTAGAGTTTGTCCTCTCCTAGCTGGAAGTATCTCACAGAGTAGGTTGCAGCTTTATGGACAAGATTTTCAAAAGTAATTCTCAATTCATTCTAAGCGCTTAACTTGGCAGACCTTAAAAACTATACTTGGTGATAGTCTTACATATTTCACTGTGTTGCCATATAACCTCAGGAAAATAAGATCACTTCTTTGGACTGCTATTTCATATTCCATCTTGTCTGTTTGGATTACATGGAAGGGTCTCTGGTTCACTGTCTGCTTAGTGATACATACTTGTAACTGCAATTAACAATTGGCTTGTCATGGGCAAGACAAGAGTAAACAACTTCTAGTGAATCTCAATACTGTTTTTTGATTTATTTTTTTTTTAAGAACCAATGAGAGCTCTTAACCTACCTGATACTCTCTCATACTCATTCGCTCCCATTCTTAGTGTTGTGTTCACTATCTTCCTTTAGCCTGATGATTTCAGTGTACAGAGCACCTCTCTGACTGGTTGGGACTCTGTTGCAAGTAGTAGTAAAATTGTTATGCCCCTACTAGCATGACTCTGAAACAGGAAGGTACTAAAATGGTAATGATCATTTTAAATTATTTCAGAAACACAGGTTAAAAATATAGAGATCTCAAAATTCTGCTCCCAGCTGACATAGTATAGCCTATAGCATCTCACAGTTACACTACACCAAGTCTGGTAATTTCTAACTGATTAAATGCAGTGAAAAGGCATCCAGTGTGTATTACTGAACTTAAGAGATGGAGAGCCAATCCCTGTCCTCTGTAACTTGTTCATTATCCTCAAAGTTAATTCATAAGTGAAGGTGCAGGTTTTATAGCTGATGTAATAATACAAAGAATGTACACAATATGAGTGGTATTTAGCATAAAGAGCAACTTGAATTAAATCCATGTCTGGTTGAGAGAGGAACAGAACCATAAACTCTTTCATCAAACAAAGACGCTTTGAAAGGAACAGGCTTGGTACCATACTGAACCTGTAATCAGCTGACTTCATTGTACTATATGGGGGATTTTTTTATTTACTGTTTAGAAAGTGTTTTCAATTTTGTAAGTATCTGAAAGAAATCACAGATCATAATTATGTAACTTTGCTCTGTAGAACTCTATAACACCCTAAGAACCTCTGGAATTCATAGGGATTGTCTGTTAAAACCTGGGAGACACAAATCTTGCCTTTTACGCTCTATCAAATTCTGTCTTGGTCTATAAGAACAAAGGCATTCTAGATAATTGCTTATCAGAATGTTTACTTCTCATGCTGTTCACGGGTTGTGAATGCACCATTTTTTTCACTACCTTGAGTACTTAGAAAAATGTACCATGCTTAATCATGTTTACCAGAATTAGAAGTGAAACAGGTTTTTTTTAATCCAGTTTTACAAAACATACTCTCGGCAGTAGTCCATATGGGCTAAGTTCAAGAGGCAGGTCTGATGTTGAGGATGTATTGGCCTTCAGCAAGTCAGCTTGGAGACTGCAAGCAAAGGCATTACTCCCTAGTTACAACTGCTGAATAAGCGGAAGGCATTCAGAGGATTCTGAAGTTTCTTTGACCACTAGTTTCTTTCATTTCCCAGGCTCATATGCTTTTTTGGAAAAGTAAACATTAAAAGTCATGCTGCTGTCTTCTGTGCTGAAGAACTACATTCCCTTTTTCTTGTTTTCAACTTTATCAGTATTAAAACCTGCAGTCTATTTAAAAATTAGTTGATGGATTGCTGATGATTATTTTATACTGTGCTCGTTTGTGTGTATCAACACTGACCTGGAACACCTCTCTGATGAGAATGATCACTCTTCTGCTAATTAATCAAAGATGGGGTGGTGTGTTGCAAAATGATCATCTGACTGGGTAGGAACTGATCTGAGATGAGGAACTTACTACAAAAACCTACCAAAAGCATGCATGAGCTATCATTTCTTATTTTCTTATCCAGAGATATCAGACATTGTGTGGCAGGAAGAAACTTTGAATATATCATTATGTACTTGAGAAGTCATCTTTCCTGATACAGTCATTCTGCCAAATCAAGACTGGGAGGATTTATCTCTTACCACTGGGAAGTCATTTCAGGATGCCAGTCCTCTGTCTCTCATACATGCATATTTGGTCTCCCATTGAAAAGAAATGGGATTTCAAAAGCAAAAACATTGGAGGAAATCAGGATCAGAGATGTTATGTTGGATAAGGGTTTTGACACTTTATGGAAATACTAATCCCTGCAAGCCCGACTAGGAAGATGAACAAGGTGTTCTTCTGGAGAATTCTGAGGTTGTAATTGTTTCTTAGAAGCTGGTACATGAGAAGAGGGAAGGAAGTAACATAGTGGTTTTTAGCTTATGCTGGTCATAGAGCTCTTTTGAGCTGCTTTAACCTTACGGACAGTGTTGTAAGTCACAGAAAATTCCCATTTACATTCCTTTCTGCCAGGTTTCAAATGACTAAGCCAAAACTAATCATCACAAAAACAAGATGAGGCAAGAACACGCTTTTGACCAAAAATCTTGCTATTTCGGTCACTTAACAGTCAAGTACACTGTCTACAGCAGCTCCTTTTTCTTTGGTGGCTGTGGTACAAATACCTCCTTACTGCAATAGTTAGATGAAGCATTTAGACTGCATGAAGTGATTATTTTGCATCTTATCCTATGGGGAATAGAGACAAAAATGGTTATGGATAGTAATAGCACCTGCTAATTAATCTGTAACAATCCTTTGTTTTTACTAGGACTGCTTATTATAGATTAAACCCTGTGACATAACCCACTTCATGAAGCTATCCATCACTTTCTAGAGTCTGACCTTACTATATCTCAACACATGTTCTTCCACATCTCTATTATATTTTGGTTTTAATAAGTGACTTTTCAAACTCCCCAGTGATGTTCCCTCTTCCAAATGCAGCTTCAGGGGCAATCCTGTCTGTCAGTGTGGTCAAGATTTGTGTAAATAAACAGCATGTTTGCTTGCCAAATGGAAAACAAGCTAGATAGTATGTCCCTAGCCTGGAATTCCTACAGAAAGAGAATGAGGTAGGAAAAGCAGTGCAATTACAATATCTGCATCTTTTACTGCTGGAATATTGTGTCCAGTTTGGGCATCCAATATAAGAAGAGTGGCTTCAGTGGAGGGCCAGCAAGATGAATGGGGCTGGGGCACATTCCTCATGAAGGAACCAGGCTTGTTCAGCCTGGCGAAAAGAAGACCCAGAGGACCTAATTGCAGCCTTCCAGTGACTTTAAGGAGGCCATTAAGGAGATGAAGCCAGGCTCATCACAGTGGTGCACAGCGGGGAAAATGAGAAGCAATGGGCAGAAGTTGAAATGAGGAGTCCAGACTGGGTATAAGGAGAAACTTTTTCCCCATGAGGACAGTCTAGCAGTAGAGTAGGTTGCACAGATATGTTACGCAGTCTCCTTCCTCTGAAGTCTTCAAGATCAGCCTGGATCAAGCCCTGAGCAACCTGCTCTGACCTCATAGCTGACCCTGCTTTGAGCAGGAGGTTGAACTAGATGAAATGCTAAGGTCCTTTCCAATCTGCATTCTCCTATAATCCTATGTATGATGTAAGTTTCTTTGCTGACTTTTAGTTATGGGAGTTATATTTGAGGAATACTCCATAAATCCCAGCACCGTTCACTGTACCATATTTCAGCAACTGCCTAAAGTTCACCTACATGTTGGTTTTGCTTGCTAGGCAGTTCCACATGAGAAACAGCTGTTTTATTCAGTGGTGGAGAATTAGTCAGAGTATGTGTGAACATATTCCTAGAACATACCTTTTGTACGTAACAAAGAGACAAAGCATCAAGGACACAAGTAAGCATCACGTTTTAACAGCACTGCCTGAATAGGAGTCTGCAAGTTAAAGACTGCTTCCCTCCTGCTGACTGACAATTTAGGATTAATGTTTCTCCAATTCATATAATCACTGAACGATCAACAAACAAGTGAAAAAAAGATGTAGGGAGAAGGTACATTCAGACTAAAGTCTTTATTTAGATTTGTGGCAAGAGACAAAATTTCCTAAATTAGTCCAAAGGTTTACTCCATGCAGTGGAAATGACAGCAGATTGGCAGAAGCTTGCTTTCTGGCATACTCAACAGAGACTAACAGGGTAAATCGTCTCTACTTCGATGTATAAGTATTTAGCTGGACTTGCAGCTCAAAAATCAATGAAAACCAACAAAAAGTACTCTGAAGAGGCTGAAGAATGTGCCATGGAAATTGTCTTTTTTTGGTAGGGGAAGGTAGATAGTTGCTAGTAAAGGAGTCATAATCTCATTACCATGCACCCTCTAGCACTAGCTTTTTTTCCGAACACTAACAGAGGGAAGGTAATTTCACTCTCGCTGAAAGTTTTGAAAATGTGATGTAATTTTCACAATTTTTGAAAGTTATGCAGGCTTAGGCAAGACTGGCCTAACTGTAGTGCTTTGTAAGAAGTAATTAAAAACAACTTAAGCAGTAAAAAGGCTCGTAAAGATAAAGCAGAGCCATAAAATTGCCTGAGAAAACCCCTGTCTCCATCCAGGAAACAATGGAAAGCAGCTGAACATACTATGATTTTGCGTAGGCTAAGCTAAGCTGAACAGAGTTTGATGCTTGAGTGTGCAGCAAAAAAATATTGAGTAGGGAGTATGTAAAGGCTGGTATAAAGGAAAAGTTAGAGACTTACAGGTCAGCAATGAAGATAAGGACATGAATTTTATTGGCATCGTTTCAATAGTGCTATATGTTTCAATAAAAAACAAAGGAATGGACAGAGAAATCCTGTAGTTAAGGATCGCAAACTATTTTCCCTTTCTGGCAGAGAGACCTCATGTACTGTATTTAGCAGGTGAAAGACTGATGTGAGGGGAAATGAACTCAGTAACTAGGTGTACATCTGTTCTAGGTAGCAGTGGGAAGGAACACTTTATTTACCGAAGGACTGAGGCAGGAAGGCTTCACTAGTAATTCTAATTAGGAAAAAAAGGACAGATTCCACATGCACTAAAAAATTTAAATTTAGAAGCAGTATAAAACACCCCCATCTCCTTTTCCAAAACCAAATATACCAGTTTCTATCAAACTTTTCACACTGACTCTTACTGTAGTAAATATTGGTAAGTATATCTGGACCCAGAGCATCAAAGAAAATCTTCCATTCCAGAAAGTGGTAGAACAGATGGGGGTTTTTTTTTTCTTTCTTTTTTTTTTTTCCTGTCATACAACTGACATATTTGAGATGCTTGTGTAATGAATGCCTCTCCCTGCCAGGCTTTATATGGAGGTTATATCATGGTTCATGGTAGACTGTCACAAAAACTAAGAAATTTTAAAAACACTTTGATAAATTTAAGTCTGTCAAACTAGGTTGACCCGAAGAAATATGCGTGGTTACAAAAAGAAGTGCTTTGCATTGCACAGGCAATCTGTGAGGATGGATTGTTGACTACTAAAAAATGAGACTCTGCAGAGCTGGCCTCAGATGTCTATTTCCAGATCTGGTGTTTTCCACAATGTTGCTTCGTTAGAGAAGGCTTATTTGTGGGGTTAGCAATAGTGCAAAATCAGTCAGTGTGGGTACAAAAGGTTAATCAGTAATGTGGTCAGCAGAATGAGATTTATCATTTTTAAATGTGGGAGATGTTCCTGTGGCGATTTCCTTCTTGATCTATCCATGCATTTAATCCCTTTTCTTATCAAACAGATAAGCAGGCTGGGATACTATTGACATAGAAATATTAGGCACTTTTTGTGAAAAGTTTTCTGCTGGTCATTTAGAAGAAATCAATTAGAGAAAAATTCCAGAGATTTGGGTAGAAGTATGACTTGATAGAAAGAAAGACATGGTAAATATGCAGATCAGGTAGCCTGAAATAGTTTCTTTTTATTTGATTTGGACTGTTTAGTGTAGCCATTTTAAAATTTTTGGAGCAAATGACCAAGATGCCCAATGATTCTTTCTCAATATTAAGCAGATCAACTGCTCCAGCAGTTGCAACTGCTGTGAACATTGTAAAGAGTTCAGCAGGAGGGTGCCCTCTGTTTTGATAATGAGTTAGTAATGTCTTGTGAATTCATTTTAGCATACTTTAGCCAACTAACACCACAGACTTTTAATGGAAAGAAAATGTCTCACAATTGCTTCATAAAGAAAGCACATGGCTTAATGGCATAAATAAGGAAGCGGTACACTTTAAGACAATTATTTATGAGTGTGCTCTTATTTTCTCCTTATTTGTCCCCTTCAAATTCAGCTTCATGATTGTCTGTCAGTGAGGAAATACAGAACTGGATGATGATCCATCCTTCTCTGGATATCACAATCGGTCGATGTTCTTCAGAACCAGAATTTTCAGTCTGGGATCCAGTAGTACAGTGAATGCAAACACTTGCTTTGGGAATGAAATTCAACCAATGTCCGATCTTGTGCCTAAGACCAATTTCCATTGGCCCAAGTCAAAGAAATGATGGTCAGCGTCTTTTCAAAATGTGCACAGCAGCACTCGGTATCAGCACGCCAGTCAGGAAGGCACTCAAATATGGAGATAAGTAGGGTGAGAGAAATTGAGAAGAATGAGAAACACAGTCTCTGGGTCCAGTACAGGAGGACAGGGAAGATTTCGGTTGTACACATCAGAGGTTTTGTGGGAAAGGCTGACAGGAGGATTAGTGATGCTTTAGCAGAGAAAACACGCTTTCCAGTTGATCAGAACTCCAGAGGTAAAGACCTCAGCACAGTCCCCAAAGGAAGGAGAAAAAGAAATCGCTGTGAACGTTGCCATTGCCTACACTCACAGAGAGTCTACAGTAAAGAAGGGAATGATAATGAAAAGATTATGCTGTGAGGGGAAAAAAAAAAATGGGACTCGAAAGTATGTTTTCTGACTATTTCCTGATACAGGTAAGATCATTAATAATTTTCTAATGACTTACCTTCCTACTTCCCTAATCCAGGATGGAGCACTGTTGCTTCTGTTTGCATCTAAGATTACCCTGAGTGTGTATTACCTGTTTTAGTACTAAGCAAAAATGTGATTTTCGTTATTTTAATGTTATGCCTATGTGCTTCCAAAACAGAATATGGCAGAAATAGACTGCATTACGTGCAAACTTCAGGCTCTGGGGATGTTGGTGGACTTCCCAGTAGACTTAATAATAACGTTTTTCAGAGTTCATTAAACTCTGAAGAAAGAGTCTCTGTTCATATCTCATGCAAAGCATGGACTGTATTTTGTAATTACACTAGAGTCTAATGTAAACATGTGAAATCAGTCATTTAGGAGAAAGTTATGTAAAAGGTAGGAAACAAAAAAACCCCACATTTCAGAAATCAGTGATGGAACACTGGATTAAGAGCCCTCATCATTGCCCAGACTGACATAAACATTTATGTGGTGTGAATTGCAGGTAAGTTTTCAAGTCTGGTTAAGCTGAAGAACATGATCCACCCTCCATGATAACACAGACTTAGAACCCTACTCAAGGATTTTATAGAGTGGCTAAATCAGCCTCCAGAACTATAGCATTCTCTGTTCAACCTTGCAGTTTTTGGAGCAGTTTCTATGGAAGTGCATTGTTTCAATGATATTTCTAGCATATTCCCATGAGAAATAATACAACAATTGGCTGTGTGTGCCTTCACATTGTGGTTAGGGACTGTGCTGTGAAATCAAAATTTTGTATATGTTTTAGCAATATTTTAATATCTTCAGATGAAAACCAGCACAGAAATGCAGAACAAAGTTATACCATATAAGAATAATCCTTGTGATTTCTTAGGCTGAATTTTAGCTTCTCTTCCCTTTTGTTTAAGGTATTCTTAACTTTCAGAACTTGTTACTTTCATACTTCAATATTCTGTTCTTTGTTTCAGACCAGAAATTTATGGATTGTTTTTTGAAAACCAATATTTAAATCTCTTGTGTTATCTGACCTTGATTGGAAATTCTGAATCCTACTGACATCAACCAGTGCTTTGTTACTTAAATTGGAGTTTCTTCCTCAGACCATGCTTTTACTAAATGAGAACGCATTTGCAATTCTGTACTTCACTGTTATTTCTCAAGCAAAAAAGTCTTTTTGCACATGGTAATCTTAAAGTCATCTTTTTTTACATTCTGCTGGGGCAAGCAAGAATTGCAGGACCAGAGATAACAAACACTCTTCTATACATTTTCCCTATCCACATGCCTGTTTTTCCTTATGCTCCAGACGGTGACATCTTCAATAGGCTAAAGATAATGAAATTATGTCGAGGAGTGTAGAGCACACAGCCCAGCAGGCACGCAGCCCAGCAGGCAGCCACACGCAGGGCACTAGTTTTTATGCCCAGTCAACTGCCAATTGCTATGTTACTTTTTTGCTTTAATCTGCTAGTAGCTAGCCTTTACTGTCGCAGCTGTGGTTGAGGATCCCGCGAGTGAGTCAGTACATTTCAGAAGTCACTTCTGTGCGAGACAACGTGCCTCCAGGCACAAAGAGATCTGGTTATTGGTTGTCTGATTGCTTTGTCCCTCCGCTTCCTCGTCAATGTTTGTAATATGCACACATGGGAATTTTGAAAGGGTGGCTGATGAGGGGATTTTGTTATTACTGCATTTCTGAATTTAGCTGAACTCTTGCAACTAGCAGGCAGGAAGGGATGGGTTTACTGGCATAGCAGTGTAAATTTAACACTCCTTAACTTTCATTTTCGCCTTCAGATGTGCACATCATGAAATTTTCCACTCTGCCTGGTCATCACTTGACGTGCAATATTACACTGCCTAGATCAGGTGGTGGCTGATGAAACATTACACTTTTCACCCTAAGCTGCTACTTTTAATATGCCTTAAATCTGCATGAACTAAAAAGCCCAGCAAGCACTGAAAAATAAGACCAACAGAAGTGGGTCATCTATAACCTTTAAAAAGATCTTATACAACTCCTGGATCCCTCACAACCCGTGTATCACAGGCTTTCTCTTCCATTTCTGGTACATTTGGTATTCAGTGTAGGAATTTGTGAACTAAAAATATATTTTTTGCAGACAACATTTTTGGATGAGAAGTGCAAAGCTGCTAGCAAACTGAGACTTGTAGATACTATCCTAGGGTGGTCTGGCGCCCAGTCTATGACACAAACCCTTACCATTGTTGTTATTTATGCATTTATTTACCTCTGAGTTGAAAAAGTACAGAGAGGCTTTCCTGCGGCTCAGTGCCCAATCATACCAGGCATTGGATGCAGCACAAAGACACAATACTTGTCTTAAAATGACTTTTTAAGTATGTAATACACACTAAAGTGTTGCCAAGGAAATACACAGAAAAGTGTTGCCGGGGAAATTATGTCTCTTCTACATTTATGTAATAGCAAGCTGGAAAATGTGAATGGAGTCACATAGCTAGTAGAGAAAACAGCACTTCAGCCTAGAAGGGGAACAGAAAGTGAATGAATGTTCTTAATGGACCAAATAAGTTAAGTTTTTTATACCACAAAGTGGTTGGTCACATGTGAAAGAAGTAGTAAGCATTTTCTGAAAAGCATGAGTCCATTTCCATGATATAAATGGTCTTTTGTTATCTGACTCCATTTTGACTGTTTATCTTACTCTTTGGCTCTCATCTCAGGTTGCCAGGCAGCTTTTTTGCTGCGAGTCCTGCCCCTCATACTGACTTGCAATTGTTTTCTGGTAGTTCAAAAGTCTCTTAGTTACAGCTGATCTTGCTGATGGGGCAGGGAGATGGACCAGGTGCCATGTGAGGGTCCTTTCCAATCCTTTTTTAATGCTTTTGTGTTACTGGTACTTCAAGGACCAAATTTCCTGTTCAGCCAGTGAAGTTAATCAAATGGGGTAAAGCAGGAAGCAGGGTATGTTTCTCAGGAAAAGGAAATGCATCAAGAACAGAGCCATCTATTTGCATTTACAAAGTGAGTACTTAGTCCTTATCGCTGGAGGAACATACGAAGTCTTAACAAATCTTCTAGGATGCCAAGTGTTTATAGGTGACTGCAATGTTATATTTCGAATTTCTGATGTCGTATGCAATGCTTCTAAAAGAGCATCATGGAGACATCTCAAATTGTTAGAAAATAGATTAGTTAGGAAAAGGGAGACAGAAAAAAATCACTAGTAATTTATGAAAATTTGGAACAATTGAACATCACCTCTTTACGGTGACATGAAGTTAGGAAAATCAGCCCTTGTTATCATCGGCTTTGCCTCAGTGTAATAATTCTTTGAGGACGAGGTGTCCTGATCTCAGAGGAACAACCTTACCAACAAAGCTTGTTTTTTAAATGCTTTTAAGAATATAACTTCTTGAGCTGATGCAGAATATTGCAGTCAGACAAAGAATGTGACTTGATTTGAATGAAATTGCAGAAGCTTATTGTTGAGGCTACAGGCCATCAAATTCTCAGAAACAAAACAAAATTTAACTCAAAATGACAGCATGGTCAGAATGCCTTTGAATAGGTCAAACATTCTGCTCTGAAAGGGCACCTCTTTCATCAGAGTTAATGCAAGAAAAGCAACTGTTTCTTGCATTTTGATATGGCAGAGGCATAAGGGGTTGTGCAAAAATAGGAAATATGTGTGGAATTGGTTTTCTGACGGAAGAACTTTCCAAGCAGTGTAGAATATTTGTACAAGGAGTGCACAGGGAGCTTGTTTAGTTAATCTGTGACTCCACCTAAGAAATGAATGGTGCTCTCTTGTTCTTATTATACAGAGAGAGTTTTATTATCAATTTCGGTGAGTAAAAGAGCAGGTCCTGTTTGAAAAACTGGAGTAATTAAGCAGTTCTCTGAATGACTGTACCTCAGCCAATCCTTTAAACAATTCTTATGAGGAAAGAAGATGTTTCTCCTCTTCTGGTCATTCCAAATCTGATTTTTCATATCCACTCCCTACATAGCCTTTCTTGATTTCAGCAGTCTCCAAGCACAGGGAAATAAGGAGGCTGAATAATAAAAGCTGAGAAACTACGGGACATAATTGAATTCACTTAAATTTCTACTAAGGTAGGTTCTTTTTTACAGTACTAGACATTAAGATTCCCCATGTTCTGTAGAAAAGAGAGGTCAGATTTAATAAGAAAGGGAAGGATGCAAACAGAATTTTTAAACCCTGACAAAACAGCAAATGTGAAGAGTGTAACCTTGTTCTTTGAACTCTGAAGTTTCCTCTCAGTTCAGCACCTTCAATTTGACCCTTGAGATACATAGAGTTGTATTCACTTTCAAGCAATTACAGCTGTCTATATGGTTTGGGAAGAGCTGTCATGGATCAGAAGCAAGGTAGAAGTTTGTGGCGTAGCATTGGGTCACACAGCTCACACATTATTTCTGCCTGCTGATTAGATGTCTGGAATATTTTAAACAAAGGGATGTCAAGTGATAATTCTGGTGAGAGGAAGGGTATCACGTAAAAAAAAAAAACAAAACCAAAACCTGAATGTGAACATTCATGAGCAGTGAATGCAAAGAACGGGCTTGATACAGTGGAGCAGATGAATGCTCAAATGCAGAAAACTCAGGTCTATTTTTCAAGAGATTAATCTCTAGCAACCCTGGATGGGATATATACAGATGTATTGATGCACAAACACATGTACACTTGACTTGGTTTACCTCTAGGAGTGCTTCACACAAGCACTTTATGTTCATTTTTAAATGGAGAAACTAGACACAGGATGAAGAAAATGCCTTGTCCCAGCTTGTCCAGTAAAAATGTGACAGATGAAAAAATGTGTGTTTCCTTTTTTCTCTTGCAGCCTTATGCCTTATTTCCGTAGATCTTCGATCAGCACCTATATATCTTTTTCTAGTTATCATTGTAACGATTTTGACTTTGTATTAGCAGATTCAAGAATTGTCTTTAATTTGAAAACAGTTCTAAACAGTTTCCTTAAAATAGTCATACATAACATCAATGAACAAGTAACTCAGGCCAAAATCCTTGAGAGTGTACTGGCATACCACAGCATTTCTGAGTCTGCACTTGCCTGGCAGCACTTTGTACCGCATGCCACTCTTGGCTCCGGGATTGCTGTGGCTTTCAGACTGCAGGTAGAAACCTGGTTTTGTAATATGTAAATATCCACGTGTTGTCTAAAATTGAAAATCCGCTCAATAATCCCATCTTCATCATCTGGCTGTCCTTCTGGTATTCACACATACAACATGGAGTGAATAGTTTATACTTCAAGGAGTTGCACTTTTCTTCCACTTTTTCTAGTATGTTGGAAAAGCACAAAGGGACAAACCTCACAGGGAGCAGCAGATAGAGCGGGGAGCTCTGGAGAGAAAAATTCCACAACTATGCTATTGAGAAGATCCTTTAAAATTTGATCAAAAATAAGGAAGTAATGTATTTACATTAAACTCAAAATACCTGTCCTTGGTTATAATTACCTGTTTAAATGCTTTACTGGTCCATGTCCTAAAGCTCTGTGACTCTCTAAAATTTCTCTTGCTTACTCTCTTTCTACAGCTGCTAGTTTAATGTATAGGAGAATGGCTATCCAGTGATAAATATCCGTAAGAGTTATTTCAGGATTTTTTTTTTTTTATTTTAACATTACCCGCACCGCTGCCAAAACCATTCAGTGTGATACACTGCCCTTATCACTGAGCACATGTAGAAATGAAGGTTATAGCACACTGTGCAGGAGGAAGGAGGGGATGCTTCAGGAACTAGTCACCACTCTCCCTCCCATCATAGACATTACGTAATACCGGAGCAGCACATCAGCTACACACCCTCCGGTTCTGAAAAAAAAAGGAGACATTTTGGGATTTCCCTTTTGTCCACTGTCCATGTGTAGTCTTACTCTGCTATTTTGCATACGTGGTCCTGGAGTATAAAATGCTTTTGCCTCACAGGAGGGATACAGAGCAGGAGAGATTAAAGGAAAGAAACTTTGGCAGAGAAGACTATCTGCTAGCAGGTTTGGAAAAACCTCTCACAAAAGCACGGTAAGACAGCGCTGTGTGCAAGTGTTCAGTTTGCCATTCATTTACTGCAGCTCACAAGTGAAGTAATTGTACGGCAGACTTTTTTTTTCTTTATTAGAAGTGTTGGAATTGGTCTCCTGCTCTATTTCCAAGCTGTCCTGCTGCTCTGAAAACTTTATTCCCCTTTCTGCTGATTTAAAGGTTTGTGCATGTAACAGGTAATATTATAAATGTTATTTAAAGAACTCTGTTGCAGAGAACATGAAAAGCAAGCAATTTCTTACTCTGAATGCCAGTGAATGGAAAATATGTTTTATTTCTTTTTTCTTTTTCTTTTTTCTTCTTTTTCCTTTTTATTTTCTTTTTATTTTTATTTCTAGTCTTATTTTTCTTTTTATTTTTGCTCTTATTTTTTCATTTTTTCTTTTTTTTTCCTTTTTGTGTATTGTTTTTCTGGTTTTTTTTCTGGTTTGTTTTTGGTTTTCTTTTTTTTTCTTTTTTCCTTTTTTTCCTCTCTCTCTTTTTTCTCTTTCTTTCTAACTTTCTTTTCTTTCTTACTTTCTCTCTCCCTATCCTTTCATTCTCTCCCCCCTGTATTTTACAAAAATGTATAGGCACACTGCAGCATTTTTTTATTGCAGAACAGTAATTTAGATTTGTTTCTATTTTGTAACTGTAGAGAAATGCTTATTACACATTATTTCTTTTACTTGGAGTAACAGACCAGTCCTGACACCGTACAGTTTCTGCACAGATAGTTGCATGCATTTCTTTTCTTGTGTGATTTTACAGCAGACAGCATCTTGGGAGCCCAACACTATAAATTTTACTTTTACTGAAGAAGCAATATAAATAACAAAATAATACATAATTTAGATCAGAAATATGTGGCAATGTATATTTTCTTTATCTTTAATTTCCTGGAAACAGCTGGTTTTGATTTCTGTTATGAACCATATTCAAATGTTGAGGCTAATTCTGCTTTACCTAGCAATTCAATAGCTTGCTCTTTTTCTCCTGTCACACCTTCCGTGATGCAAAAATCCATTTTAGGATCAGAAATTAGCAGAAAATATATGTTCAAATGAACAGCATTAAACTTTGAACATTTTTATATGTATATGATACATTCAAATATATGCTATGTATATGTATCTTACAAAATACAGAAATCAGAATCTCAGAATTCCATTTGTCTCTGGCAGATGAAGACATTGCAAAACACTGGTTAATTTACAGACCTTTTTTTTTCATTACTATGTGAGTAACACAGCAACATTTTACATCCCTTTTCCTAGCTAACATATAGTGCTATGAATTAACAGAACATTTAATAACACTTAACGAACTTTTGAAAAACACAGAACTTAAAAAAAAAAAAAAACCAAACCAAGTGTCAAGGCATACTTTTCATAGAAGTAAAGCATGCATGTGATTTTCTTAGATATTGATATTTGCTGGTTTATGCAACTGGGAGACATTTGAAATTCTCTTGCCACTATTTTAAAGTAAGGCATGGCTGCAGCATTACGCTGACAAAGAGAACTGTTAGTTTTAGTATCAACACTTTGAGTCAAGTAATTTTCCTTTTTTAAAACAGGAAGTTAATTAGAGCAGACCAGTTAGACTGGTGAGTTTCTGAGCCCTTTTAAAGGGAGTTACCTTCTTACTCAAAAACTGACCTAGTTGTTTTTTTTCCCTCCTCAGAAGTGTTCAGAGCTGTGAACTAAAATCATAAATAAAGCATACAGAATGTTGTGCCCATGGAAGTTTGTATTCAAACCTCATGCTGCTAAGAACCAGTCCTCTGAAGAGAAGGATATCAATAATAACGTGGAGAAAAATAGGGAGATCCATGGGTAAGATCTTTGTCTTTTAATGACTTCATAGTTTCTCTTTCATTTGAAAACGAAAGATACTAAGTGACAGGGGTTCTGGAGAAACCTGTAATGTTTCTCCAATGCAATAATATTAACCAAAGAACAGTTGTCCCTGGGGGTCACTGGGTGGTGTTGACTTGGTAAGGTACATTTACATTTTTATGTCTTAAGTTATACAATCACTGAGGAAAGAAATCATCTTGCTTTCTTTTTCATAGTTCTACATTTATTTGGTGCTATAATGGTTTCATGTATGCTAGGACTTAGGAGGCATGTGTATGCTACAAAAATTAGCAAAGTGATTATTAATGCTGTAATTAAGTTGGTAAAGTATGTAATACAATTTATACAAGACACTGTATAAAATAAATGGAACATGCATATTAAATGTCTCAGTTTTCAGGCTGTTACTTATTTCAGTTTTCTGTTGCATACCATTTCTTTCTCTGCCCATTCCCTACCCTTTCCTGTCGTTGCTCAAAGTAGTTTATATTCAAATGTGAAGATACGTGAAGCTGACTAGTGGAAGTGGGTGATCACATAAGCTCTGCTAGCTAAAACACGTCATTGCTCTCTTCAGACTAAGGGTTTTGTTTGGAGTTCGTGGTCTGGTTGCCTCTCGGGTGTTTTTGAACATCTTCTGACACCTGATATCTAAATTAAAAAGTAGTAGTTCAGAAAGTAAGACTTGATGTAGAAAACAAAGGAAATTAATATAAAAGTATGTTATTTGCTTAATAGGTTGGAGACTGGACCTAGCTGAAATTTTCACACATTTCCCTGAAGATTTCAAGCTCTGTTTAATTCCGCTGAGTATTTTCTGGCCAGATCATAATTGTACAGATGTCCTTTGTTTAGCTTACAGCAATGATAATCAACCCTTACCATTCCAGGCCATATCTGTTGTTTTCCTTCCCACATAGTGATCTGGAAAGAATGATTGTAGCTTTACGATTGACTTCTAGTCCACTCCACCCCTCACACTGCTGCAAATAGTTGGCTTATTGACTCGGTAGACATTTCAGAGACAGCTCTGAGCATCTCCCTACTTATGCTGCAGGTAAAGCTAACAAAAACTGAGCACATTGCATTTTACTGAATTGTCTTTCTCTCTTTTAAAGCTTAGAAAATGATGATGCCAAATTATATGATCTGAGCAAGAAGCAGATAGAGATGCCACTTATCATAACTTCAGCAAAGGCCAGTGATGGGAGAGAGGTCTGTTTCTAGCTTCATTGTTTGATACTAACAGTTCACACGGGTTGTGCTTACTGCTCAAAACTTCTCAAAGTTCTCATGTGAGCTCTAACTGTGGTTATATGAGGTTAGGACTGCTGTGAGATCTTTGGATGAAAGATCTTTTCTGAACGAAAAGGAGCTTTGGTAAGCCTTAAGGAAAAGAGGTGACGCAGTGGGATTGGAGTGCCTGATTCCTTTATTCACCTTTGAAAACCCAGACTTTAGTAACAAATGCCTCCTTTCTCCAAAATTCTCTGGTTCACTGTTTTCCTGAGACTGTGACTATTACGTTAAGCGGCCATATTGAAATTTGAAAGGTGTTTGCAGTGGCAGATACTGTTTGATTACTGCAAAAATACCTTTTTCACATTTCATATCAAACTGTGGATTAGGTCAGTAGTTTTGTACTCAAATGAATAAATACTCGTTAGCGAAGATCACATACGTAGTTTCTTGAATTTGATTTGTAGCATTTTAATGGTCAAATAAAATATAAAATGAAGGTTTAAGATATTTAATAGGTCTGAAGACAGTATGTATTTTTATCTTTTCTCTGTCCAGATCCCTACCCAAAATGGTATCAAACCTTCAAACCAAATATCAAGATGTCCAAGACACGTAAAAGTAAGGAACTTGGAAAATGGATCCAGCTTTCTTGACACACTACACCTGACAGCAAAGGAGGTAAGATATGGAAACCTGAACAGTGATTTTTCATACCTTTGAAAAGATACAGAGTGCAGCATTGGTTTTGACATTTGATTGTTTTTCAGGTTATCAACTGCAGGACCAAAGCATGCCAGGGGGCACTCATGACCCCAAAGGGCCTGGTGAGAGGTACTAGAGATGGGCCAGTTCCACCAGCAGAGCTTTTACCTCAGGCAATAGACTTTATCAAGCAGTACTACAATTCATTTAAAGAGTAAGCCAACTTTACCTTCATTTTTGGTATAAAAGGTCTCTACCTACCTACCTGTCTGTCTGTCTGTGACACTATAGGAGTGTTTGGTTTCTTCACAGCTATTGGTAACTATGCATAGCATGCATTCAAAAAATAGATAAGGACTATTAGAAAAGGTAAATAAAACTGTTACTGTACTTCATATGCCGTATCTGCCAATACCAGGTCTTGGGAATACAGAAATGGACTCCGTACAGTACATTCTCAGCCCATCCCTTCTGAGTGTTACATCATAGTACGTTTATAATAAGCAGCTTGGTTAGAACTCTCTTAAAGAACGTTACCTTCTGTTTTCTTAACATTGGATGTTAATGAGATTAGCTCCTACTCAGATCAGTCTTAGACATGAATAATGTGGATAATGGTTTTTGTTTCTGCTATTCAAAGTATCTTTTCTCTGTGTTCTTTTGTTCTCTGTTTTGACTCTCAAGGCTTTAGCCAAAGATTGGAAGGCCAGTCTCTTGCTTCTCAACCTTGCTCTGTGCTATCAGCATCATAAACTTACTGAGCATGCTGAGGGATGCTCTAGCTTCAGAAAAGAGGTTTGTGTTTTCACAAAAATGGATGTGGTGCAGAGACATCTTGTTGCAGGAAAAGCTGGAACATCTGGTTGAAGTCCAAGAGTTTGCAGTGACAAAGTTTTCACATGACAAGCTTTCAAATGGCAATTCAGTGTTTGCTCATCCCATTATAAAACATTATCAGACTTTCAAAGGGACTCAGCCACATAATGGGTACTTCTTTAGACACTTTGAACTCTTCTACAAAGCTTTCTTCCATCTGAATCTTTCTGAAAGTCCCTATCTTACACACAGGCTGTACTCCCTTGCCAGCATATTACATTTGCACATCTCTCTGTTTCTGCTCATGGCTATTTGATCGCATTGATTTACACTATCTTACATGCTTGCCCTTGATCTTTCATCTTGTTGAAAATGTGAAAATTCTCAGACAGTGCAGGCTATTTTCATTCTGTCTATAAGCCAACAAAACAATTTTTGTCTGTGCTGTGATAAATATTTCCTAATGTTTTGACTTCATTCTCTGTTATCAAGCTAAAGAATTTTAGAGTTGGTTTCCCTGACAAAGGAATTGCTCAGCATGTGGTTTTAGGAATGAAAATCCTACTTACTTTGCTCAGAATAGCTGTGTCCCTGTGAAAATAATAGAGCTTTGAGAGGACAGTCACTATAATCCTACTTCTGGGCTGAAGCTAGCATGTTCTCTACTTTTCATTTACTAGTGATTTGACAATTTTTGCCAAACTAATCTAGAAAATCCAAATTTAAACTGAAAACTTACACAGAAAATCTTGTGATCAATCCATATACGTGTTGGGTGGTGAAAGGATGGTGTTGCTACTTAAATTTCTAGTGTTAGTTTCTTCATTAGGCTAGTAAGCTCTGTCATTTGCACTCAGTAAGGATGGTTCCTAAATTCTGAAGCTACAAAAAATTCTCCTCAGTAGTCATTCAGAGTCCTATGTACTTAACTCATCCCTTTACCTAGAATACCCCCTGCTTTTTGATAAAAATCTTGGACCTTAGACTGCTTCAACAGATAACAGCTATGCTTTAGGGACAGAAATGTGTGCTGCAGTAGAGGGGAGGTGAGGAGCAGATGATGGTGACTTCTCACAGCTGAAGCACAGTGAAATTTCTGACTTCATGAGGTGCTGGATGTTTTCATAAAAGATAGAGTATTTTATGTTGACCCGTTTCACATCCAGAGAGTGTAGATTTATAACAGGGACAGGTTTCTCTGTTTATCGAAACTTGCCATATCTCAGCCTATATAGATGCTAATCCTTTACCTGCATCCTGGCAGATAAAATCAACAATGCAAGTAGAAGTCTTCTTGTGCAAAAGGATGCTCAAAAGCTTTATGGCTTCAGCAATGCCTGTGCTCTTCTTGACCCAGAATATAAGAAGAATGTCTGCAATTTAAATCAGTTCTAAGTAATGAAATTCTCATTGTTTCTTTCCATGGCTATTTCCTCTTCAAAAGGCCAAAAACAGAAGAACACCTGGTCCGACTGGAAACAGTGACCAAGGAGATAGAAACAACAGGAACCTACCATCTGACAAAGGATGAACTGATCTTTGCTGCCAAACAGGCCTGGAGGAATGCGCCTAGGTGTATCGGGAGAATCCAGTGGTCCAATCTACAGGTAACCTATGAGTCTAGAAATTATGGGCCAAATAGTCATCTGCTGTAAATCAGAAGAATGTCCTTTACTTTGGTAAAATACGCCAGTTGCTTCAACTGAGAACTACTCCCTCCTGTACATATTATAAGATCAACATTTTTTCTGTAGTTCTCTACTTTGTGGTTGAATGAAAACATGTGTAGAAGTGCTAGTGTAGGAACCAACTATGTGGTGGAACATGGATGTCTTGGTCCTTGGAGGATTGTTAAGTGTAAAAATAATGCATATAAGAACATTAGAAATGCTTCTAGTGGAGCTTACAATTATTTTGAGAAATACTGATTTTTCATTTCACTTTTTTCCTTAATTTTTCCTTCCTTAAATGCATTAGAAAAATAATGAGCTTACATTACTGTTTCAAAATCAGTTTTTTTCTTATGTTTCTTTTGGAAACATATAGGTATTTGATGCACGTAATTGTAAAACAGCGAAGGAAATGTTTGAGCATATCTGTCGTCATATTCAGTATGCCACAAACAATGGAAATATAAGGTAGATCTCTCTAATTCTAATTTTAAACAACAAAAATCACATCCAGATCTGGATTTGAAACTGTGTAAGACCTGAAATGGTCTATTTAAATATTCTGACAACTTGTCTCTGCTCTTAATTCTCCTGGTACTCATATGTTCCTCTCCTGTGTACCAACAGCTGTTTTGAAATTTTGTAACTTTCATGGCTGATGTTGCAAAAAGAAATTATTTTTTTTTTTGGTAATTCCTGGGGAAAAGAGATGATTTGAAGATTCAGGGAGGTGGGTAGAGAGGATGAATGGTTTTATTTCTACTGATTTTTATTTTAGAAATATAAAATAATTGCTGTTGGTAACAATTTATGTCGTAATAATTAGAATGTGTTTGATGTGCTGCTGTGGTGTAACAGGATTTGTCTCTCTGGGTAGATCAGCCATCACTATCTTCCCCCAGAGGACTGATGGGAAACATGATTTTCGTGTTTGGAACAGCCAGCTCATCCGATATGCTGGATATCAAATGCCAGATGGGTCTATCGTAGGAGACCCTGCCAGTGTGGAGTTCACACAGGTACAGTTCTAAATACGGAATCACAACTGCTTTCCATCTTGTCTAACCCATCTGTCATTTTTTTTTTCTTGCATGTTTATGCAGAGTGGGAGGGAAGTGTGGTGGTAAGGAGTGAATGGGGTGTTCTGCCCCACAGGTTCTAGGTCCAGGCTGGAGCAATAATTTCTTACAGTCCTGTTATAAAAATACTCCCCTCCATCTCAGAACAGGGTGAGCTAAGGCTCCCCTTAAGTCAGAGACACAATCAGTACTTGAACAACATGTCTCAACATTGTTTGAATGGGAAAGATAACCTTTATCACTTAGAATTTACCTCAGCAGGTTTTAGAGGGTTAACATTCTTTTGTCTTCAAATCTGGTGGGGGGAAAACCTAAAAAAACCCAAAATGTACTTTCTTTATTTACAGTTGTGCATTGAGCTTGGGTGGAAGCCGAAATATGGCCGCTTTGATGTAGTTCCACTTGTTCTCCAAGCAAACGGCCAAGACCCAGAAATATTTGAATTCCCGCCAGAAATTGTCCTCGAAGTGCCAATGGAGCATCCAAAGTAAGCATGCAAGTTTTAGATAATTGCATTTTTGCCTCTGCCTCACCTTGGCAGGTTATTAGCCTGTGCCTGTGGCAGTCATTTTATGAGTTCTTTGTTGGGATGAAATTATGGTAAATTGTTCTGAAAGATAAAATGCCTGTTTAGAACAATGAAATGAGATCTAAATTAAGGAAGCCAATAGCAATTTTGTTGGAAATATTTTTTTCCCAATCTACACTTCAATCACATTCAGAATTTAAAAAATCATTTCTTATACCAGCGTAATACACATGTAAAATATGGCTGCACTCATAACAAAATGTTTATTGCTTTTCTCTCTTTGTTTTTTTCTTCATTTTTGCTTTGGGTCTGGCCTGCAGATTACAGAACTCTGTAATAGTGTTCTGCAATTTCTTCAGAGGCAATTCCCAGTTACCACATTGCAAACAAAAACTGCTATGAGCTTTTGCAGACCATGCTTCATGGGTCGTTTCTCCTAGAGTTAGTACTCTTTATCTTCCTGGATTTTTCTGGTTATCGCCTAAAGGAGGAAAAGACACATGAAGTAATATAATCAAAATGCTTGTTTAATAGGTATGAATGGTTTAAGGAGTTAGATCTGAAGTGGTATGCGCTTCCTGCCGTTGCCAACATGCTTCTTGAGGTGGGAGGCCTGGAATTTACTGGGTGTCCTTTCAACGGCTGGTACCTGGGGACAGAGATAGGAGTGCGAGACTTCTGTGATGTACAGCGATACAACATCCTAAAGGTAATCTTCTGAAGTAGAGTGGTGTTGATCTGAGAAGGAAATGAACTTGGTGGGTGGAGGTTTTAGAAAAAGAGACGCTGTCAGTCTTTGCTGGGATAGCTTTTGTATTTACATCACACTAACACTTCAGTGCTAATCTGACACAATATCCTGACTATTGTGGGTCATCTTGAATTCTGCCAAGATTATGACTGCCAGATCGTAAGACTGTTTTTACAGTGTTCTGACAGTATCCGTTGTAAATACTTGGATAGAATGGTGAAACTGGAACTGTAAAAAAAAAAAAAAAAATACGCTGTCCAGAGGGAATTCTTCCCCAGTTTTCCCCTGAGTCCTGCTGATTCAGGACTTTTGGTCTCTGACTGTACATTTCTCAGAGGTATATTTATGTTGGTTCCAGTCTGCTGTTGACAAGGCAATGGAGTCCTGGTGGTTAGCTGCAGATCTTGGTTACCTCATTAGTACAAATTAATAATGGTGACTTATAACCAGATACTGCCACTTTTTAAACCATTTAGTCCAGGAGAGAACCATTCACCACTTTACCAAACTGGAACAGCCTCAAGAACCAGAACTCTGTATCTGAAGTTTACGGCTAACCTCAAGTGTTTCTGCTGCCATCATTTTCCCCAACATAAGACTGACTCTTCCCCCTTCCACAGTATTTTTACCTGCATATTAATGTGATGAGGTGGAGAAATCATGAGGTCTAAGTCCCACATACTAAATTTGCTTTTCCCTTTTCTCTCCCTTTTTCACATGTAGGAGGTAGGAAGAAGAATGGGACTGGAAACAAACAAACTTTCATCATTATGGAAAGACCGAGCTGTTGTAGAGATAAACGTGGCTGTGCTTCATAGCTTCCAAGTAAGTGAATGAGTGTGGTATCTGGCGACACACTGAATGTTGTGTGTCCCTTTTTCCTTTCACTTATAACAGCTTTATATAAATATAGTGCTAGTGGACCGATGCTTAGTGGAGGTTATCAATGTGATTCCAATAGAGTTATTTTTGATTTACACTTGGGAGAGTAGAAGAATCCATATTTCCTGTTGTAGCCAGAAAAAAATCTCAGGTGAAGGCAGAAGGGAGAGAAAGAGAAAAGGAAGTTAAGGGTAAGATTGTTCACCTTTTAGCACATATGTCTGAGTGTCAAAATCTATGTAAAACCATTGGATTATATTTTTATTTACAATTACAGTTTATTTAACATATCATAATAGTATGAAAGACAGGTAAAAATGATCAGCAGCTTTTGAGCGTGCACTCTCAGTGCTGGAGACGTAAAATGCTGATGTTAAGAAAAAAAAAACAAACAAAAGGACATAAGAGTCCTTAATCAAAGGTCCACCTCAATCTGCATCTATGTAATAGTTGCTGGTAGTAATTATTTTCCAGCACAGTATAAAGTCTTTGAAATATTAACCAAAGCAAAAGAATTACTTTAACTACATCAGGAAGAAGAGCAGAATTGGCCTTTTAATGCATGTCTGTCTTCTTGCAATTATTGTAGAAACAAAATGTGACTATCATGGATCACCACTCAGCTGCTGAGTCCTTCATGAAATACATGCAGAATGAGTACCGTGTGCGAGGAGGCTGCCCGGCTGACTGGGTGTGGATTGTACCTCCCATGTCGGGGAGCGTAACTCCTGTGTTCCACCAAGAGATGTTGAACTATGTCCTCACTCCCTTCTTTTACTACCAGGTACACATTATCCATAAAAATATGATTCTAGTAGACAACTTCTGTAGTGTGGATGATAATATGGAACCTGGAGAAGTCTGAATGAAAAGCCCTGGTTAATGAAAGTTCACTAGAGAGATTCATAAATAGCAGGCAATATCTATTGAACTGTGGAAGGTTATGTTAGTTCTGTTGAATTCTCAAGCTGTAAGTAAAATGCAATTTAATGCTACAGAGACTGATCCTGTATTTGTACACAGTGGATTGTATGTACAGATTCTATTTAATCTGGCCCTTTCAAAGATATACAAATTGTGTGTGTATTATTTTACATTTCTTATGTGAAGCTTACCTTTTTTTTTTAAAGGTGGATGCATGGAAAACACATATCTGGCATGATGAGACCCGGAGGCCAAAGAAAAAGGAAATAAAGTTTAGCATCTTGGCAAAGTAAGTTGTTGAAATAAGAGTCTTCATGCTTTTGTCCAACTATTCTATGCTTGTGATGTTTCTCTTCCGCTGTTTTTTTTTTTAATAATTATTACAGTAGGGACCACTTGAATTATTTTAATCATAGACTTACCTGTCCACAGTTAGGTAATATCTATAGCTAAGATTCTTATTCAGGGGTCTCTATAGTGTGTTGCTTCTCAACAATCTTTCAAGTAAAACTGTGCCTAAGATCAGTCCTATGTTTGTCCTAGCTTGTTTGTGAATCAATCTGAATTACTGTGTAGCTATATTAAAAAATATATGATTATTTTTTTTCCCCAGGGCTGTTCTCTTTGCATCTTCGCTCATGCGACAAACAATGGCAACCAGGTCCAAGGTCACTGTTATCTATGCAACAGAGACTGGGAAATCTGAAACACTAGCCAACAATCTGTGCACCTTGTTCAACTGTGCCTTCGACACTAAGGTAAGAAAGTATAAACCATCCACACTAAATGGAGAAAGAAGTTTGGCTAGTTTTATCAGCTTCTGCAAGCTTTTTCCTATGTTTTGAATGTTCAGTAAATATAAGTTGGACTAGATCTTTGATTTTGTATTCATTTAGCATAATGCCTTATAAATTTGGCCAATGGTCATCTGACAATCACAGAGATATCTAATGCTAGTTCTTATGTCTGCTAGCAATTTCTCATGAGCTTTATACCTTCCAGATTCTATGCATGGATGAGTACAACATTTGTGACCTGGAAAAAGAAACACTTCTTTTAGTGGTTACTAGCACTTTTGGAAATGGAGATTCTCCAAATAATGGAAAGGTAATACCTCAGAAGTATATATAACGCTCAGCTCAAAGACTGAGACCAAAGGCAACCCTCTCATTTGTCCCATGTACTTGAGTAAGATAGAGATCAGGGTCTCACTTCTGTTTTAAATCAGAGTATTTTTCTAACCTTAAATATTTTATAAATTTTTATACAGACCTTGAAGAACTCCTTGCTCACCCTGAAATTGCTGAGAAAAAAAATTAGGTAAAAATACTTCATTGTTTGGTTTGCATGTGATCGAGTCCTTTTGCATTTTATTTAGCATAACATAGTGATCTTATTTTTATCTCCTTCTGCAGATATGCTGTGTTTGGTTTGGGGTCCAGCATGTATCCAGAGTTCTGTGCCTTTGCTCATGCCATTGACCAAAAACTGGCCCAACTAGGGGCTTCTCAGCTCACTCCAATAGGTGAAGGAGATGAACTCAACGGGCAAGAAGAAGCCTTTCGCACTTGGGCAGTCAGTGCATTCAAGGTGACTATATAAATAGCTCATATTTTAGTTCATTCATTCATTTTATTTCAGTATTCACTAGCATACCATAAAAATGGGGGAAAATGAAGGAAAACAAACATCTGGATTTGTATTTGAATTTCAAACACCCCTCTTTTCTACTGCTTGTCTAAGTTGAAGAGGGAGCCGGGCCTCTTTTCTGTTATTTTTTAATATTCACATAAAGTTCCATGAAACCTTTTGGATAATGGAATGCTCAGTGTGAACAAGGGTGGTAGCATGAAACATCAGAATTTTTTGAAGTAGATCAGTTTTTTAGCTATACTGGTAGAGAAGTGGAACCTTACTGAATTCACTGAACCCCTGTAACATAACTGAACTCAGCAGAATCAATAAAAACTAGCAATCTGTGAAATTGATATCTCCTCATTAGGATTATGACAATGCTAAGAATTTTTTTTTCTTCTTTCTAGACTGCCTGTGACATTTTTAACATCCGTGGGAAAAACAGTATTCAGTTGCCTGAGATATATACCTCTGATGAAAGCTGGGATCCTAAGAATTATAGGATAGTGCATGACTCTCAAACCATGGACTTGGCTAAAGGTATGACCTCCCACCTTCCACTTCCTCTGTCCATTTTGCTTCAGATAGGTCTGAACTGTAAAGGCTTTTCTAGAAGTTATATTGGTCCTGCTAAATGATAGAATGCATATAATAAAGTACAGCGGTCAGAGAAAAAAAGACATTGGTTTACATTGCGTAAGTCATTATCTTTTCCAGTGCAGTAACATCAGAACACCAGAACTAGCATACATTTTAACAGCCCCAAAAGAACAAAAGCTGAGATGAACGACTTTTAGTCAGGGTAGGCATGCATATAAGACAGGTAACTAAAAGTATATTGCATTCCAGGGCGAGCGTGTTTCAGTACTTTTCTGCGTATTATTTGAAGACATTTTAAAGAAAGCTAATCACAAAATTGCCATAAGTCATGTCCTCTTTTCTCAACAGCACTTGCAAACATTCATGCCAAGGATATAATTCCCATGAAGCTGAAATTCAGACAGAATCTTCAAAGTTTAAAATCCAGGTACGATACCTTATTCTTTTGAATATTGCAATACTACATTTTACTAAAATCTTAAACATCTGAAATGCCTGGTTATAAACATCATCTCTGCACATTTACTAAGAAATATATATGACTTTTGTATGGTCGTTAGTAGAAGTAAATCATTATCACAAGACCACAAGAATATGTACAGTCTTAGCTCTGGTTTAGATAGGAGCTCTTCCCAATAGAGTCTTTAGGAGTGCAGGGAAATAAATAACTTTGTGATATGGCCCTTTGATACCTACTAAATGTGGAAGGTCAGGTGTATGGTCCCTCTCCCTTGCTTGGTATGCTATGTGCCAGGCAAATGTTTATTTAGAGGAAAAATTGCCCCTTAGCAGAAAAAAAAAAAAAAAAAAAGAAAATGGTATAGTGCAAGAAGCTGCTGCATTCAGTTGTACCGCAAAGCAAGCTGAGACAAGACAATACACAAAGAAATACGAGAGGATAGTCAGTGCTAACATCTGTCTTAGAAGTAACATCTATGAATGGCTCTTCAACATCCTCCAGTAGGCCTCTCGTCCCTGTTCTAAATGCAGTCATCTTATGGGAAGTCCTCTGAGCTGGTTTAAGATGCAAGCTATGCAGTCTTCAGTAGAGCTGTGCTTCCTTTCATTGGCTGATTACAGGCACATTTATTCTATACTGGACAGATCAGGCAGCACTTCAGCATGTTATTTGTTTTGATCCAAGTACTTCACATATCTGGACTATTATTTGTTTAAGTCTCTGTGAAGTACTAAGCTGGTCTGATAAATTGGTAACGAACACAAGTAAGCCCTTGCCAATTATCCCTTCAGATTTATTCCTTTTCTGCGCAATTCAAGGGAAATCCTGTCAACGTAACCAAGATCTGTCTGATCTCTTTTTTCCTATATCTAGTCGTGCTACCATTCTAGTTAAGCTTTCCTGTGAGACTAATCAGGAAGTGCACTACCTGCCCGGAGAACATATCGGGATTTTCCCAGGCAACCAGCCAGAATTAGTCCATGGCCTCATTGCACATGTCAAGGATGCCCCTCCAGCTGATCAGACTATCAGACTTGAAACCTGCACTGATGGTAAGTTGGTTCTCTTTAGATAAAACAAAGGAGGATGTTTGACAGATTTCTCTAAAATTCCTGAGAATATTTATAGACTGAATTTGATTCTATTATCCTTTTCTTAAGTTTCAATAGGATTTTGTTGATGCTTTTAGTTATTCTTATAATTCTCAATTCTGATTTTGCATACTCTGGCAGTCCATGGTAACTTCACCAGTGTTCGCAGAGTTATCCTATGTTGACACTGTAATTCAGTTCCTGAATTGGCCGTTGACTGCAATTAAATTAATCAACAGAGTTTGCTTACTGTTGCTACGTATCAGAGCCCAAAAGTAGATTTACATGTCATGACCATCTTTTCCATCTTAGTAAGAATAATCTGCTAAATCACAGGATTCTGACACACAGAAAGATGACTTCCTGAAATGAAAGTGGTGTTCTGTTATCATGCAATTCTCTGCATCAGATCCTCCCCTTACAAAAAGTTTGAAACCTCACATTAACCTCTTTTCAGAAGGGCCCTGTGGTCTAGACCTGCTGCAACCTAGTCTGAAGTTCGTATTTTGAAGGACGCCAAGTTTTGCAGAGCTCTACAGCTGTCAAATGCTGTGGGAATTGCCAAGTGTTTTTTTATTTCCTTCTTTTCCAGGTGGCTACTGGACAAGTGACAAAAAGATTCCGGCCTGCACACTCACTGAGGCTTTGACATACTTGCTTGATATCACTACTTCACCCTCCCAGCAACTGCTAAAAAAACTCTCCCAGCTGGTAACAGCGGAAGGAGACAAACAGAGACTGGAAGTATTATGTCAGGTAAGCGTTAGGGCTAGATTTATGTTAAGAAGAGCTGTATACTGGACTATCTGATGCCCTTTTTACTGTGTAGCAGAAGCTTAAGAAATTTTTGTAGTGATGGTGCTTGATTTTTATCCCTCTGTTACATGTTCTGTGTGCTTGTAAAACCAACCACAGAGAGAGAAGGGGTGGTCTTGTGGCTCAGCTTGGGCGTGGGAATCAAGAGTTTTCTTCAGATCTGGTATTTCCTGTGTGGTTCTGGGTGGGTCATTTTGCCCGCCTCTTTCTCTTGCCTGCTTCATGGTGGTTTCTGATGACACACCATTAAAAGACCTCACAGTTGGCAGGTGGAGGGGTTGGAGGGGAGCTGGTAGATATTTTTGTCAGAGAATTTGGTACCATGAGAGTAAGAGGGATGTCGCTTTAAGTAACCAATGACTCGTAGGTGTGCTAAGTGCTTGCTTCTCCTCCTGGGTTCAGCAAGGTTCAGTAGGTGTCAGGACCTGGGCCTGGATATCCCATAGCAGGGGGCTGAGAAACAGATTCTACTTCAATTTCTGCATCTTCACTGAGAGAGGTGGTATCTGAGAAAATTATAGCACATATTCTGTACTTCTGTTTTCAAAAACGAAACAATTTTTTAGGGAACCCCAGTATTGATCTAGGCAAAATTCTGAGAATTCTCTGTTAATTTGCCTACGTATTTAATTGAATGTAAAGCAGGAATCTTATTTATAAGTGACATTTCAAATATCCCTGCTCTCCTGAACTCAGCATGACCTGGTAACATTGTGATGGTGGCCTTTGGCTTTTAGAGCACAGAAGAATACAATAAATGGAAGTTTTACAACAGCCCGAACATCCTGGAGGTCCTGGAAGAGTTTCCTTCTGCTGAGGTCTCAACAGCTTTCTTACTGACTCAGCTGCCGTTTCTGAAACCCAGGTACTATTCTGTCAGTTCCTCCTGTGACATGACACCCAGAGAGATTCATCTGACAGTTGCAGTTGTAAACTACAGGACAAGAGGTAATGAATTGTTGTTTTCATTTCTCTCTTAAATGATATTTAGACTGCATTGTGGTTCAGAAGAGAAACTGTCTGCTATATGGCATGAAGCATACCTGTAACAAAAAGTTTGTATTGTGATACATGCGGAATAGGGTACTGTGGTGCAGAGGTTCATACTGTGTCAGGATTTGCTGAAATCCTGCATCATCATCACGAGTGTATCCTTGGGTTCTAAATCATTGCTAGATATATGCTTATTTAAAAACCATAATTTTAAGTACAAACTGTGCTTTTTTTAAAACCAGAGAGCTTTTGAATACTGACAGAGGTGTTTTCCTTTGCTCTGATTAGATGGACAAGGGCCTTTGCACCATGGAGTTTGCAGCACGTGGCTGAATACAATAGGTCTCAATGAAATAGTTCCATGCTTTATACGGAGGTGAGTGTATGACAGAGAAAAAAGAAAAGGGGAAAAAAAAAACTAAAAGAGCAGTTCTTAATTCAGCTTCTTCAGTGTTTTTTTTCATTGTTTGCATATGATTTGCAAGTGACTGGTGAGTGCAAGTTGGAATATCTGAGTTTGAGAAGAGAGGGGACTCCCTGTCTTCCAGAGATGAGATCCTTTACCATGTCTTATGTTGAGTAAAATCATAAATCATTAGAAAATTCTGAAAGTGTTCTATTCCTATTACACCATCCCCACTGTCAGCACATCCACTACAGAACAAGTGAAGCTAAGGAAACAAAAAGCAACCATCACCAAGTTAAGCCGCATTACTGTTTTCAAATTGGTAAATTAGGCTGTGCTGCTCAAAGTCATTTAGGAAACTGACACTGAAATGTCAGTCATAAACTAATTACCTAATTAACATATTTTTGCATTTTAGTGCGAGTGAATTCCGGCTCCCAGAGGAGCCAACCAAGCCATGCATTCTGATTGGCCCAGGAACAGGAATTGCTCCTTTCAGAAGTTTCTGGCTGCAGCGTCTCTATGACTTGGAAAAGAAAGGTACTTATGGGGAAGACATCCCTAGTCCTCCAAGAAAAATCTCTACAGATGGAGACACCCCAGAAACATTAGCCAAGTAAACTCTGTAGAGATTTGTCATCCCAAGATTGATTGAACACAGCACTGAAACAGCTAATCCATCCCACTGGAGACCACTCTGGTGGTCTTGAGGTATTTGGTCACTCAGAGGGAGCAGCCTATCTGTCCGTGTAAATACTATATGTTCAGTGACTGCCTCAGGTGCTTACACAGGGGCCACAATGTGGAGAGGAAACACTTTGGCCTGTCTCTATCATCCCATTTGGGGAACCTGCTCCAACAGGTGATTCCACATAGTTCTCCAAGGACTTGGGCAGGTTCAGTCCTACTGCAAGACCCTAAAATTAGCAGCTGTCACACACCAACACACACACTCTTCTTCTCAGGTGTTTAGTGAGAAAGGCTAATTAGAAAGTCATAGAATACCAGGTTGGAAGGGACCTCAAGGATCATCTGGTCCAACCTTTCTTGGCAAAAGCACGGTCTAGACAAGATGGCCCAGCACCCTGTCCAGCTGAATCTTAAAAGTGTCCAATGTTGGGGAATCCACCACTTCCCTGGGGAGATTATTCCAATGGCTGATTGTTCTCATTGTGGAAAATTTTCCTCTTGTGTCCAATCAGAATGTTCCCAGGAGTAACTTGTACCCATTACCCCTCATCTTTTCCATGTGACTCCTTGTAAAAAGGGAGTCCCCATCTTCTTTGTAGCCACCCTTTAAATACTGGAACATGGTGATAAGGTTTCCCCTAAGGCTTCTTTTCTCAAGGCTGAACAAACCCGGTTCTCTCAGCCTTTCCTCATATGGCAGGCTTCCTAGTCCTTTGATCACCTTTGTGGCCCTTCTCTGGACCCTCTCCAGTGTCTCCACATCTTTTTTTGTATAGTGGGGACCAAAACTGAACACAGTATTCCAGGTGTGGAACAGACAGCTGTACACAGCTAGTTACTGTGACAACAGGGCCCTCTATGGGAATAGTTATAGGAGATAACAGACCTTACCAGGAAAGACAAGAAATGTTCCAATGTTGGTTTCAGGGATCAAAGGTGCTGACATGACGTTATTGTTTGGCTGCCGGCAGCCAGACATAGATCACATCTACAAAGAAGAAACTGAGGAAATGAAGAGGAAGGGAGTCCTCAAAGAAGTCTATACAGCTTACTCCAGACAACCTGGCCAAGCTAAAGTAAGGCTGGTTCCTTTGCTCTTTAAGGGTTGGTTCCTTCCAGAATGGCCCCTCAAGTTAAGATCTGGGCTCTGTTTAACAATGTTCTTAAAAAAAAAAGTTAGCATTTTGCGTCAATGTATTGTGAACAAGTGACAAAAGGCCCCACTCCTTTAAAAGAAAGGAAAAATCTCTCTGTGCCCTTCGGTACAAGCCAGCTATGTAAATACAAAACCCTCACTGCCATATAGAGAGGCACTTTAAGTGCAAACAGCCTTTGAAACTAGAAGTTGGAATGTTTTCAGAAACCTTAAATTTTGCAGGATTTGATTGGCCCATGAGTTAGAAATGAGTTGGCTCTGGCCATTTGTCACCATTTCAATGACACACTGACCCTGGAAATTAATTTTGCTTAGATGAAATCTTGATTGGAGAAAACAACAGCACTTCAGCTATCCTACTCTCCTGGCAAGTTAGGAGACTTTGGCAGTTGTAACTGGTTCTCAAAGAGAAGAGTCTTAGTCTGCTGTAGTTTAATCAGGAGACAGGTCTAGCCTCTCCAAATCTGGAGCTTGTAAAGACAGCATGAAGACATTTTTCTTCTCCTTTGCTGTGGTGCAACACAGAGGGCATTTAGAACCTTACTACATAGACCACATAGAATTTAGAAAAGCCAGTAGCCAAAGCAGCATTTAAGAAACCTTGTCTAATGATCCTTTTTCTATTTCTAAGGTCTATGTTCAAGACATTCTTCAAAGCAAGTTGGAGGCCAAAGTGTGCAACCTCTTGCATAAGGAGGATGGGCATCTGTATGTCTGTGGAGATGTACTCATGGCCAAGGATGTTGCTCAGACTTTGAAAGGGATGCTTGCAAAAAACCTGAACCTCAACGAGCAGCAGGCAGAGGAGTATTTCTTCCAGCTAAAGGTATGCTATGCTACACAAGGCATTCTTTCCAGTCAGACAGTATTCCAGGATGGGTTACGGAAGTCTTCAAAGTCCCACTCAAGATCTTGCGGGCTGCCATGAGCTTCTTTTCAGCAGAATGAACAAGTTAAAAAGCTCTGAAGTGATCAGCTTAGTCCACCCACCGTGACTGAAAATGCAGTTTCTGTTTGGTTAGGCTGTAAGAGTGACACGTGATGTTCTTCTCTTACATCTACCATTTTCCCCACTGTCTCCCTTAGGGTTCTGGACATTAGCTTTGCAGTGCATCTGGAACATCAAGATTTTGAGGCTTTATTGCACCAGTGGAGGAAAGTGAGCTTAAGAAATTAGGGGGCCCATCACTGAAAACGCAGTGCCTGGGTCTGCTGGCTTTTTAGGACCCTTTTGTTATCAGAACTTGTCCTGGAGCACGTGTGTCTGGGATTCAGATAGGTTCCTTTTATTGACAGTAACAAAAGTCCGCTATCACAGAACCAGTCATCTGAATGCAAAAGACCTTTTAGTTACTTAACTGTTACACAAGGAGGAGCTAGCAGTATTTAATTCCTCTCTTGGGTTTCCTTTCTTTTTTTGCAGAGCCAAAAGCGTTACCATGAAGATATATTTGGGGCTGTATTCCCACATGAAGTCAAAAGAGGTGTTAGAGCTTTGCAACCCACCAGTCCAAGAACGAATCAACTTATCTTTTAGACAATACTTGCACATTTGTTGTTATTTTCAAAAAACAAGGTCAAACCCTCTTTCTTATACATGTTAAATCATATACATGTATATGATTGTAGGATTTGACTTTTAAACCTCAGCCTTAATTAAGAAAAATATGAAATTTAACTTTTGTTGCTATTTATTCTGAGACTTCTTTTAATAGATTATCTTAATAGTGGAGATGCAAATTATTTTTTTAATACTGTCTATGCTAGTATAAATCTACTATTTTTTGTAAACACAAGGAAAATACAGAGTTTTTTACTATGTAAGCTAGAACTGAAATTTTTTTTTGAAATGTTGTGTTTATCTTTGTGAATTTATTTATATCAGATTGTTTTACTGTGCATATTATCTTCACTTTAAAGCAAGTAAATGGATGGTTGTGTCGCTTGGAAATGTATAGTCACACACTTTGTTGAATCTGAAGCACTATTTGCAAATAAGATAATAATATAATGGTTCATGAGTGGAAATACCTGCTGCATACACTTCAAATGTGTATACATGAGGAGGTAGTAGGTTTGAATTCTTCTTTGTGTGATTCAGGTACTTGAACCTGAATTGTTGTTGTTACAGAGCCTGTGGCAGTAAGGTTCAAAAAATTCAAAAGCACTTTGTACATTTGAATTCTACGCTCCGATTTACTTGATTTGTTTGTAATAAAAGATGCCTTTATATTGAGACAAACAAGTTGGTGTGGGTTAAATGTACCTCTTTTTGCTGTTGGCTTTCAGCCTAAAAAGTAGGGCTAGGTAAGTAAGTTCTCAGGTCCCAGTGAAGTGGGTTTGGGCTCCAACCAACACTCCTTCCATAATAGCCTGTCTCCAGGAATTATGCAGTCTGCCTAAGATCAGTTACCCATTTTTGTTACAGCCAGGAAAGTGTGAATTTGCACCATAGATTGTGAGACTGGCTTGCAAACTGCAAGAACATAAAATAGCAATGAGAGCAATGTATTTTGCCCTACTTATGTTTTGACTTTGGCTCTTTCTATGCCTTGCAGTTATGTCAGAGCTTTTAGTTCTTCGCCTAAAATTACCAGGGCTATATGGTCATATTACAAAAGCTTAAGGTGGGATTTTCCTGTCATCCCTTGTCTCCAGGAGCTGGAATCTGACGAAGGAGGCGTTGACTCAAAAGTCAACAGTGCCATGTACATACAGTGTGTTTCACACGTGCTTCAGGACAGCCTTAGACATAAGATCAAAACCGCAGCATAGATGAAAGAATGTGGACAGTGATGGCAGAGAACAGGACGTATCAGACAACAGCTACAAAGAGAGTAAAGAACAGAGGAGGTTCCTGGCAAGTATGGAGTCCTGATGGGCACCTAGTATATATACTCCGTCAGTGTTATTTCATACTTCATTTGATTGATGTTTTATGATTTGAGATTATTGGGGTGGGATGGAAATGGAACAAGGTAATCGCACTTGCCGTTAAGAAAGTTCTCACTAAGCCCAGGGCTCACCGAGTCCTAGGCTTCAAATGAGTCTAACAGAAGTAGGAAACAGAAGTAGTAAGTTCCATACTTCAGAGTGCTAACTAATATGCTTCGTGCCCTTTTGGGAGGCACATCACTGCACCACCCATTTTCCATGCACATGACGAAATAGGTGAATTTCCTTGCCAGGATGTTTTCTTTGTATCTCAGGTGTCTCTTCAAAGTAATCACTTACTTTAAAGCATTACCATATTCCTTTATAAATGCTTGCTTGTCTACTAAAGGGCTGTAGTTCACTTTCGTTTGGAGGGTCAGAAACTCAGAAAAAGAGTTATGCTGTTTATACCAAGCTGAGAGCAGACTGAGGTGCCCTTAGGTAACGCCGTGTCCTGGAGATGTGAGACACCATTGAAAACTGCCAGCCAGGGAAGCAAGAACATCAGTTCTTTCACGGGCCTCTGACAAGTCAGAGCAAGAGGCACAAGTGTTTGTGTATCAGCTCAGAAGCTGCGCGACTTCCCATTTCTATATTCTAAGTTGACGAGGCAAGTTTTATCGGGGAACCTTTTCATCTTAATTCCACCGTTGCAAAAATTTACCCCTAGCAGAGAGGTGAGAAGGCAGTTAAAGGAAAGGATTAAGAAAAGCAGAGATCTGTTTTAATTCTTTGTGAATTTATTTAAACTGGTCCCAACTGTAAGCTGACTTCAGTTGCAGCACTGATCTGAAGCTGCGTGTAATTGCTTTTCCTACAGAAATAAATGGCGAAGATAAAGTGCAGATGTTAAGGTGAGTGGATAATTATTCTATTCCAAGATAAAACCTGGAACTTCATTTAAGAAGCCAGATACAAAATATACCTTTTAAAATCCTGAAGATGATCAAACAGCCTGTTCTGCAGTTATTAAATTGTTCATTACAGCCCAAAATCAGTACAGGATTTAAGTGTGTTCATTAGTTTAAGCACTTGAGTAATGCTGCCAGAGGCAGAGGAAATATTCTGGGCTAAAAGTTACTGAGACGATTATGCACCTTGCTGATTTGGGACTGAGAATTACAGATTAACACTTTTTGAAGCAATTAGTGGCTTGTTTCATCAACACTTAAGCCCAACTTACATGGCTATAATGGAATTCAGCATTCAGACCAGGCTGCACGCCAAGGCACTGAAATGCAGACCTCTTTCTTAGCCTGGTTCTCTGGCCGCTTTTGCTTGTTGGTAAAATTCCCTCGCACTCTCAGGTACGCGGGGTAAATCGTTCCAGCTAAGCTGCAGGTTGGCATGGAGAGTGATCAGCCCCCATGCTGGGTGGGTATGTCACTGGGCTTGCAGTACAGATACACTGGTTCTGCCCCGTAGCCTGTAAATACGTAGGGCTTGGCCACATGAACGTGTTTCTGAAGTGTGTTGAGCAATCTAACATTGACTGATCACAATAACAGTCTGTATATACTTTTAACCTGTTTTAAAGTAACCTCTATTAACATAGGCTCTTTCCTTGAGGAAAAGGAAAGGATCACGTGGATAGGATTCACGAGTACGTTATTGCGTAGCTGAGAGCCAACGGAAGTTCAAGCCTTGCGTGAGGGTAAATGCTAGGACAACTTCGGGGTCTGCGGCTGGAGTGGGTGCCCAGCCGGCAGGTGCTTCTGCCGGAGGGTCTGAGGGGCGGGCAGGTGTGACGGGTCAGCGCTGCCAGGCCGGCCAAGGAGCCACAGCTGAGCCCCGGCAGGTGGTGGCTGCGGGCGGGGAGGTGCAAGGCTGACCAGCTCTGCGACACGGCAGGCAGAAGGAGTTCAGGTGGGCGAAAGGCTTTCTTTTTTCCCCTTCGTTGAAATGATCTGTTGTATTATAGCTGTGCAAAGAGGTTCTTCTCTCTGAGTGTGTACTCTGAAACACAGGGGGGTCTGGGCGGGCAGGAGGCAGACTTGCCGGCCCCAGTAACCCTGCTGGGAAGCCAGGGCTGGGCCGGGAGGAGAGGGCTTGAACTGCTGCTGCCTTCGGTGGGCAAGAACAGGCCGAGCTCTGAGAGAGGATGAAACTGTGGTGTGTTGTGTCCAGCTTTCCTAGATCTCGCTTCAGTCAGTTCATTTGTAGCCTGATCTATGTGTTGTGGGTTGTTATTTGGTGCCTTCTCTGAACGAGCCTCCATTTTGGTGGCTGCGCTGAGATGTTGCATGTGCGCCGGGGGGAGTGTTGAATAACCAGTAAGGTCCAGCATGGCTGGTGAAATGGTCCCCTCTGATTTTGAGGTTTAAAGTGCAACTGAGTGTTACGCTGCAGGTGTCTGGAGCTAGAAATGGTCTCTGTTTGTGCTTGTATTTGTCTCCGTTGAGATGCGATACTGGTTGCTTCAGAAAAAAAGGAGGGGGGGGAAGTTTTTGTTGTCTTTGAAAGAAAACAAATTCTTGGACTATTCATTAATGAAAAGGAAATATTATAAAAAGAGTATTAAAAATCTAAGAATATGATGTAAACAGGAATACGCTGCATTGTATAAAATCATAGGTTAACAAGATTTTTTTAGGCTTTCAGCAAGAGACAACAGGTATTTAAGTTTTTTTCTAAGAAAATGTGCTTTGACAGACTTCCTAGATGACTGCTAATGTTAAGTGATGTCTTACTGTGATATATAATGGCTTGTCAAGCTGTGCATGAGATCTTGTCTCTGAACCAGAGCCTGGGTCAGGGTAACATCTCCTTCAATCAACCTGCTGCAGACTAGGAACCCCATAGCTGCAACCAAACCGGTGGTGTCCCTTCGTGGCCACCTCGAAGCACTCGGCGTCACAGTAGATCCAGATATATAAATGGGGAGAGAGCAGTGGGAGTGCCGCAGCAAAACTTCTGGGTGGGAGGAAAGTGAAGATTGAACAGGGGAAGCAAGAGGTAGACAGCAAAATCTTCCTGTTTGTCGAGTCTCTGTGAAGTTGTTCTTGTAAAGCTGTTCATCATTACGTTAGGGCTAACATGTTAAACAGGCTGGATTGTGCTCAGGCGCTGCAGCTTTTGCACGTAGCTCTCACTGTTTTGCTGTGTAGCAGCAGAGAAAAAGGTTTGATCTGAGCCTTTGCTTTCCAGCTCTGTAAGGTAAGTGATCCGGTGCCGCTCGTGTCATCTAGCGGGTCTTAGGTAAGACTTGGTGGGCTGTGACCTGCAGTGGTTAGTGTGGCAGTTACCACTCGTTACTAGAGCAGTCGCTAACCTTTGGTGCTTTGCTGACTCTGCCTCTAGCAGGGCTGGATATGAAGGGACAGCAAACTGTTAATGCTTGTCAGGTGTTGGAGATTTTCACCCGACCTCAGAAAATGCCTGGCTGTTCCCTGAAGTACGATGAGTTCCAGTCTTTGTCCTGCGTAACAGCGTACCCGCAGGTACCGTCTGCTCTCCTGGTCGTGAACTCGAAAAATGGTGGATGGGCTCTCAGTGCTTTAGCCCTTAGGCTCTTCAGGCTGTTCCATCACAGCTGCCTCAAACCCGAGGGCTGAGCTCTGGGCCCATCCAAAACTGAATGTCACTTCAGAAAGCCTCAAAACAGGGCCCCAGCGTAGCTCTCTGCTGAGGGGTCTTGGTGACTGCACGGGCTTTGCCAGGGTCAGCCGGTGCCAAAAGTCACAATGTAAGATGGCTTTGCTTACCGTGAAGTCCTGCGCCGGGAGAGTGGCGTATTACTTGGGGGTCTGCGCTCTTCCTTCCCCCACGAGTGCTTCAGCAAGGTGTTGCGGACTGTGGTTTTCTGCCCAAACTCTGGGTTTACGTGGAGTGCAATCTCTTCTCCCGCCTTCAGACTGACGAGGAGTCTAAACCCCCCGAGACACAAAATCCTCATATCAAAGCAAGTGAGACCAATGCTTGCTGTAAGTCCTTGATGGGAATGAAAGTGGTGAGGGGGCGTGGGAGGCATCATGCAGTTGTTTTGGTGGGAATGAGGACTTTTTTCTGACAGAAGCTGGCAGGGTGACCTAGTGGTCGCCAGGGTGCTGCCCAGCGTGCTGCTTGTCTCTGCAGATCAGCTTGAGCCACTCGACACGTAGCGACAGTATTGAAGTGCCTCTTGATCCAAGAGAAGGGCACTTGCACAGGGAGCTGCTTCTCTGTAGGCAGGCGCTGCCCGTGCTCCCTGTTTGCTCGCTGCCTTCGTGCCAGCTTAGCTGCTGCTCTTGAAGAGGAGAGGTGCCTTGCTTTGTTGGTGCTTCAGACAACCCGGTTGCAATTGCTTGGATGTAACTACGGCCAGGCAAATAGCAAACTGTTCTAGTTCACAGCTGGTGGAATATAACCTTTATGCTTGATGATGGTTTTTTGGGTTTTTTAAATTAAACACCCTTGCACTTCAAGTTTAATTGAGAATTAAATTCATTATTTCGTATTCTTCATGAAAGACAACAAAGCCCCACTTACCTCAAGCTTTTTATTGTTTGCATATGAAAGATGTAGATAAGATGGATGAAATGTAAAATTGCGCTTTTATAATGCCTTGGCCTTTTCCCGGCAGGACAGTACAATGCTGCCGTTATTTTCAGCACAAAGCTGTTTGGCAACAGTGTAACGTTCCTGGGATTAATTAACGCACTGCAAGGTCACTTCCACCGAGGAGAGCAAAGCAGCCTCTGTCTCGCTGGCAAGAGCTTTCCCCCCGCCCCGTAGGTGGACAGGTTGTGGCAGGAGCTGGGAGGCTCTGGGTGCTGCCGGTGGCTCCGGCGAGGGGTCGGGCAGGCGCCCACCTCCCTGTAGTCGTGCGGGGCTGGAGCTGCGCCGGTGAGCTCTTGCAGAGCCCGCGGGTGCCCGAGCCCGCCAACGTTCCCTGCAGCGTGCTGGTGCCAGAAGGGAAACTGGGGAGTCGGCGGAAGGGATGACCGTGGGACAGGAGGACGCCAGGCCAGGCTGGGGTGCAGGCCACGGCTCATCCCTGCGTCCCGGCCAGGCTGCAGGCGCTGGCGGGGCGCGGAGCAAGGAGGGGACAAGGTGGTCGGGGTGCGAGGAACAGCCTTGAGCGGCACGTGGGTAGGAGGCAGCTTCTCAACATAGTTTAGAGCTTCAAGAAAACTAAATGGCGGCGGGCGTAAACCAGGAAGTAACGTGACCCGCCGTATGCAGGAGGGAAAACTTCGGCGATTGCAAATGGACTCAACGTCTCTTAAACCGGCCTCGACCGTTGGTGCGGGGGGGAGAGTGGCAAGGGCCTGGGAGGGAGCGATAGCTGCAATTCGGGGCAGCAGCCACGAGGGGGCGGCCAAATCCCAGGGAAGGGTTTGTGCGGGCGCTGCAGGAGCTGCGGGGGGAGGCCGGCTCTGCCCTCCTCGCCCTCTTCTTTTGGGTGCCGTTTGCTGCAAGAATCCGAGTTCCAGCAAAAAGAAAGTGAACAGCCTGGTGCTTCAGCCTGTTACAAAGGCTGAAGCAACAGTTTGTCAGCTGTACTGTGACTGGAGGCCTCTTAAATTTGACTTGTAAGAGGAAACAAAATGAATCGTGCTTGCAGAAAGACACTTGTAATCTCATTTGCGGAAGGATGTCAGTGACTGACAGCTAATACCATGGGAAGAAAGCAAATGAGCTCAAAGGCTGTAAATTAACAAGTCAATCTAGTGAAAAAAAGCTGTAAGGCACAGCAAGGGCTATAGACAGAAGCTGCCACGCTGATTTTTTTTTTTCAATGTTATTTTTTTTTCTTACATGAGCTAAACCTGAGACTTCCGTCACCCTTTGCTTCAGCACATTATTCCAAGTTTCTCTGTTAACAATAGGATATCTAGAAAGAGGACCACCGTCTGCCACGATAGCTGCTTATTCTTGCCCAGTTCAGAGAAGGGTTTTTAACGCGCGCTGGCCTCCCTGTCGTCCCCTGCCCAGGTCCGCCCAGCTCAGCAGGGCAGGATGGCTTTGGCGCAGCTTCTGTGGCACCGCGCCCCCCAGCCTTGGCGGGGCCGGGGTGGTTCTGTGCTTTCCTGGGGCTTTCTGCGTGTGCCACGGAGGGGGCTGCGCAGAGGGGCTGCCCTCGCCCACTGCGAGGGTCCCCTCTGGTCGTTGACTCCCCAGAGGCTGACCCGTCCAATTTGTATCGCCCCGTGTCTGCCAGGCCCTTGAGCGTGGCAAAGGAAATGGGGAAATGGTGGGAAATTCCCCTTCTGCTGCTTCGCTCAAGACGAGCGCAGGGCGGGAGGCGAGGGCAAAGAACCGCAGTAGAAGTGACAACGGAGCTGGTGACTTCGCCGGGCATCAGCTGACACGTCACTGTAGGGCGGTCATCTGTGTCCGTCCACTTCTTTCTTCCTACACACCTCCCCCATTTTCTGGTCTTTTAAATATATTGCCTTGAATTCCTAACTGTAAACCACAGAGGGTATCTCCCACTGCTTCGAGAAAGTTCAGGTGGGAGTCAGGCTGTCATTTCCTCGAGGGTGAACACTGAGTGAGAGAGGGTGAGAGAGCGTGAAAAGGCACCGGCACTTCTTTCGGCTTTCTCTCTTGCTCGTAAACCTTCCTAGGACCCGACACCATCTGAAAGTCTACTGCTCCGTGCTGGGGTTTCGCGGCCTCCCAGCATCGGGAGCTGCTGCGTCATGTGTAACGTCGCCATGTCCTGCAACTCCTCCAGCGGCGGGCGTTCTACGCAGCGCCATGCGTTAGTGGGTCACTGCGGAAATCCCCTCGTGCTTTGGTTTGGCTACAAGTATATGGGGGGAAAAAAGGTCAAACCACAATTCTGTAACATTTGCTTTATCCAGAGCAAAGATTTATTCACCGAAAAGATTCCTACATACCCAGAATTTCATTAGCATGGAGTGCACTCTTTTTTTTTTCTTCTTTTTTTTTTTGCTGGTTGCATAAACTAATACAGAAACTGTTGTTAATACTAACAATTTTTAATTAATTTAATAGCAATTCTGGAAGACACTCAGTTGATAGAAAATATAAAAAAAAAATTTTTACTGTACAAAGTTTACATCACATTTGAAAAGAAAACGTGTCCATTTTCACCATATTACAGACTCCATTTACATTCACTACTGACGTGTGGCTTTTGTAGCAGCATTGTACAGCCAGCTTCACATTTACAACTCTACAACGGTACAGGCTTACCGTGCTTCACACCCTTACACCAGCACACACGGAGACAGTGCGTGTGACCATAAAACAATGCAACCTACGACTGTCGCTTGGTTTGCAATATGTTGCGGGATAAGAGAGCTCCGCTCTCTTTACTTCACAGCTGTACAACTCCACTGGTTTCGGTCGATTGCCGTGTGTCTTAAACCAGACGATTAAAACAAAAATCATCCCAGGGACAGGAATCGGTCTCTCCTCTTGGATATACCGGGTCCAGGAGGCTGGGTTTTGCTTTCAAGAGCAATTTATGGGTGTTAAACACAAAACCAAGGTCAGGCTGAATTAGAATCCCAAATCTCATGATTAAAGGCAGGTTTTGAAACCCCTCCCGCGCCCAGGACCGGAGTGGCAGGGCAGGGTTCCCAGCAGGGCACCACCGGGCAGTGCTCAGCGGGGCGAGCCTCCCGTCAGCACGCCTGAAGTGCAGCACGAAGGGACGTTGGGCTCTAGGCAAGTGGCCCTGCTCAAACAGGGGAGGAAGCCCTCCCTAAGAGCAGGGGGCAATGCCGCTCTGTGTCTGGGAAGTCTTCACAGATGGTGTTTGAATTACACCCGAGGGCAGCCGTAGGAAGGACAAATGGTGGCAGGTTTTTGTATCATTTTTTTGTTTTAATCTGGCTGGTCATCCAGTGCTGGCTGTCCTTCTCCTCACCAGTCATCTTATTAGAAAAAAATGGAGAATATATTGCTTTCCCAGCATAGTTCTTGCACATTTGCACAGCAGCGTTACTGCTGATGAACAGGCAAGGAAACACTGTCTGTTTGCAAGCTGGGCCACTGGTTCCCACACTGAGAAGTTCTGGGTCTCCCAGCTTTCGGGACCCGTTTTATACCCACAGATGGCAGAAATAAATAGTGAGGAGCACACCAAGGCTGCTGCCACCCTCAAAGGCTGAGTTAGCTGAAGGGCTGTTTAGAACCGCAGGCTACAGAGCAACAACTTGCACCCAGCAGCAGCAGCTTTGGCTCTTCTCTAAGGCAAGACGCACAGTGAAGCCTACGGAGGGTTTCGGCCGATGGGTTTGTAATGTTACCGGTGCAGAGCAGCACATTTCCCCCTGCTTTAGGTTTGTGTTGTGCTGTAGTTCTTTAAGCAGTACTTGCTAGGAAAGCAACTTCTGCTTAAAACAGCTGCCACACAAAATTATTGTGAGAGAACAAACAGTAGCAAGTCTTGAAGAGAACCGAGTGGTGTAGGTTAAATACACAGTATAGTTGGAGGGGATTTATCTGCTTTATAAAGGAGGCGGAGAGGAAGGAGGTCAAGAGAGTACCGCAATGCCACGCTTGGCTACCACCAAACCAATTTTTTCTTTTGTATCTGTGACTCACTTAAAAAGTCGCCCTATCAAACTATTTGTACGAGACTATAACTGACTTGCACATAGGAGGAGTGAAGCTCTCTGCTCAACAGAACCCAGGAATTTTTTCTGCCATCTGAAATTTTCTGCAGAAGTCAGCCAGGCACCCCGAAGTACCCAGACTGAGCGCCTGTCCCTTTGCCTGCCTTACAGAGGACTTCAGAGCTCCGCTCCGTGATCCTCACGTCAAACCCTTGTGATGACGGTGAAAGCGGCAGAATAGGGGGGTGTAACGTACTAGTGCTGCTGGAGAAACGAAATTTGGTGACTTCCAGGGAGCCCTAATGAACCATCTCAACACAACGACGTACTATGAGGACAGAGAGGATCTGAATGCTCATTGTATAACGAGGGTTCTGCCACTGCCCTGGCTGGCAGAAGGCAGAGGAATATGGACAGGAAGCGTGAAGGAGCCTTTGCTAATGCTGCTGGCAATTCATTTGCAAGGGGGATAACGCATCTGTCACCTTCAGTGCGGTATCAGATGTATCCTTTCTAACCTGCACATTACACCTTGCGGGGAGGGGAGGGGTGTTTTTTGGTCTTGAAATTAACCTTTGAAACAAGTCTGAGCTGTTGGATTGAGTCAGGTCCTCTAGACCAAGACAGAATTTTCCTGGTCGCAAGATTTCTGTCATTCTTAGTTTTCCCCAAAACAACTGCATTAGTCCTAAATTTTTTAAAACAAACAGCTTGCAAACTTAAATGCGACTGGCCATAGGAGCCAGCAACACTGCGCGTGTGTGTGGAATGACTCTGAATGTGTTAACAAGCTCAGTGCCTCAAGACTTGACTTAATGCATTATTTAGGGATGGCTTTTTCCCTTGTCTTGTCTCTCTTGCCTCTCCCTGCAGCTCCGGAAAAGGTCTTTTCTTCTACACATGAAATGGTGATGGGGGCAGGAAGGGTCGAGTCTGGTTGGTCACTGTTGTATTTCCAGAAATGCTGCTAGTTTAGGGGGCTAGAATTTGTTGTGCCTAAAACTTCAAAAGAAGACTTTGGCCCCTGTGTGCAGAGTTCTAACAAGTCATGTTTGGGTTTTTTTCAAAGGCCAGCAAGTCTGAAGCTTCCTACAGGACTGTATGAGAACAAGCAGCTTTGTTGTGAGTTCTGTGTAGAAGAGCGCTTGAGTCTTTAACTGAGACACAGCCTACATGATCAGAAACTCTCCTCTCGGAAGCAGCTTTGTGCTAGTTTAACTTAAGTCAAGGTAACCCAGAGCTTGGACCAACCCTGCTGAAACAAACCTCAGAGCTCAGTGACTGGTCTGGGCAAATCACAATGCAGTAGCTTGCTTTTTACCTTAATGAAGAAAAAGTGCAACCTGGAACTGCGACCCCTTGTACTAGGTGTATTGACATTCTGAAACAAGCCAGTTCCACTTCTCCTAGGGAAAAGAAATGCTTTGAAGGCAGAAGATAGCTCCTATTTACCACAGACACAAGAAGGAACTAGAAATAGTTCTTTTTTTCAGTGCTATTTGAGAATGGCTGTAGTTACACTTGATTCACTGTTTATTATGTTTAAAAAAATATAGTTCACACAAAAGTATCATGTAAACATTCCTTAAATAACTGCTGGTGCTCAGGCAGAATTCAGACTTTACGAACAACACAGGACTGAACTGATGGTCGTGCGGGTTTCAGCTCCGGCTGCACCAGTTTCATAGCTTGGAAGATTCAGTGAAGATTTCTGATGCTTTGTGTAAGTAGGCAGACAACGTTATCACAAGACAATTACACACCATGCTATATCTTTTGATTACTTGGTTCCAGGATTCCCAAGCCAAATCTTTCAAAACGCAGGACAACTTTGCTACTGTTAATGCTGAAAAGAGTGGGGAGGGAGAGGAGAAGGGAGGGGGAAAGAGTTATTTTTAATTTTTCTTACAAAGCTACAGTCCTATTAAAGGAACTAAAATGGGTTAGATCCTGATCTCGTACAACTTCAGACCACCCAGAAAAGAAGCTTAAGTAATTAAGCAGCAAACACATGAACTTTTTCATGCTAACCTCATCAGTGGAAACATACAGCACAAAGCTGATTTGCCTCAAACTGGAGAAGACAGGAGGTTTTCATAAGTACCTAAGGTGGGTAGAAGCCCCACACGTGTTTTCAATGGGTACTTAGTTTCCTTGAAGTAGAACGGAAGTTAAAAAATGACTTACAGAATTTTAAGAGAAAGGGGTGTTTTGACAAGGTACATCAATCGGCTAAAAAAATCCAATAGAACAAACCCAAACCCGTTTGCTCCTCTTTATAGACTGTAGCAAGTGCATGAAAATGTCTTTGTCCTTCACTCTTAAAACTGTTAGCATCGCTAGCAACATTTTCACTTCAAAATGCCTTCCTACACACACACACTCAGGTGACAGCAAAGCAGACAGCCTGAAGATGTGAGCTCTTGCAGCACTTGCATTCTCTGAGAGAATGAATATGTGGGTGTATTTGTCCTCACTGAAGACAGTAAAAACCTCCCTCGTCCTTGGTGCATATTCTCTTCTGTCCCTACCCTCTCCTCCCCAAAACACGGTATTTTTTCAAAATCATGAATCAGTAAAGAATGAAAAAAGACCTTTTCCAAAAAGGCACATATTTGCTGTGTTACCTACGATTCCGCAAAGCCCCTAATGTGTTAAGTCAAGTCAGACATTTTGCTGAACAGGAGATGTAAACAGAAGCAAATCATAAAATTCAAAGCACTAGATTTGCAACGGGAGGAGGAGGAGGAACTGAAGGGTGCTCTTGATTTCCTCCTTTTTTACACTGCGTTGTGGCTGATCCCAGCTGACCCACGTGGGCCAGGTCCGGACACCACTTGTGGCCTCATCCGCGGCAGGCTGAGGGACTGCTCCCTGCAGAGCAAGCACCGTCCTCCTTCCCACTCAGGAACTGCACCAGCTTCATCCAGCCCCTGACAAAACTGACCCTGGCTTCAATGCTGGCTCTGGTCCCACGAGAGAACCGGCACAATCTGGCCCTTAACTCTTGTTGGTTTGCAGTGCAGGTGGAGGGTTCAGTCATCGGCTGTGCCTGTGAAAATGTACCTGTTACCTTCAGTCACAAAGCCGCAGTCCGGCACTAAGGATGACAGGCACAACCTCAGACTGCAACTAGGGAACGGCACCCCTCTGCCTCGTGGGACTTGCAGGACGTGCACAAACCACACCACTTTCAGGCAAACCCCCAACCTGCTGGGCAGGACACACAGCACTCGCTGCTCCTTGCACCTGGTTAGTTAGAGCAGATCATTAGACCCTTTCCAGGAGGAAGTTACAGCCTGCTGAAATGCTTCAGAAGTGAAAGATGGCCGCGTTGTTAGACAGGGACTTCTTGCAGACAGGAGTTGTTATTCAAGCTAACAGCCCACACCAAGCGGAAAAAGGCAGAAAAGAAGAATTCGGATAAAGTGTTGATTACGTCCATGGGTTAATTTCGTGGTTTGGTTTTGCTTTTTTAAATGGAAGGTGATTGTCCAAGTTGCCGGTTAGGATACAACACATGGAAGCATGCAAGGTGGAGCCCATTATTGCACCAGTAGCTACAACCTACAAAGAAATATGGGAGGGAAGGGAAAAAGACACCATGAGAGTTAGTTTTCAGTTATTTAAAGCAAGCCCTCAAGAACTACATATTATAAAGCTTAGACCAGAATAACACATAGGGTTAGTGCAATGTTTCTCAAAGGATTTGTCAGAGGGGATGTGAACGTGTCTTTAGTGGGCTCTGAATCTGAGCAGGTCTCTGGCTGGCATGGGGACCGAGAGCCTCCCGAGTAAGACTTGAATGTAACGCAGTTTGCAGGGGATGAACAACAACTGAGCTGCCCGCACTTTCATTTCAATGAGCACTAATTCAGCTGTCAATGCTGATCATTAATACTGACACATAAAGTACTTCTCCCCTATTAAATGCTTTGAGCAGAGAAAAAGTAGTAACGTATGCAAATTGACATGAATCACTTGTGGGGGTGGAGCGGGGGGTGTCGGTCCCTCTACCCAGGCAAAAATAATTAGGGTCGCTACTATACAAGGCATCGTTCTGCAGTTCCACAAGCTGTTCAAGAATAACTCCCTACAGAAACACTAATCCAAAATAATCACTTGGCAAAATGCTCTGGAATTGAGCGTTCTCACAAACTGACTGCCCAGATGGGAAGCATTACTTCAAGTTCATTTCCAATGTGATGTTAGAGGACAATGCGAGAGAGCGATTGTCTGCATGGGAATGTGTAGACAGCCTGGGCTCCCAGTCTGCTCTGTGGTGTCTGGTTAGGTAGGTGAAAAGATGTCAAATCAGTCATCAGAGTTAATGATCCAACACAAGCGGATCTCACTGTATAGAGAAATGAGGGCATGGAAGTGTTGACACACAGAACCATAGTGTTGGAGTACAGTGTCTTTCTGTAGAAAGGAAAAAACATTACCAAAGGACACTGCTGTATCATGCAGATCTCCTGGCAAAAGAACTGCTGTCTTCGTAACATAGCATGACTTAAAAACAACAATCTTCCTTTGAGGCAAGGGAGGATTAGTTTAAATAAAAATAGGAGGAAATGTCACAAGGGAAGCTGGATGACCTGAAGGAATGGATAATTAATTGAAAAGCACATACTCAACATAGCTGGGTCTAGAGCTGGCCAACGCAAGCTGTGCCTAGAAATAGCGTTTGCTATGCTTTAGGCCAGAGGAGGGGGGGGAAAAAAAATGTTTCTCTTAAATTATGACTGAAGGACAGGTAAGAAGCAGCAATTACATGCGGGTCCATTTTTTCGCTCAGATTTTGTTGGTTTCTCTTTAAATTTTTTAAAAAAAAAAACTCACAAGGACTGAAGTGTAACTGTGACAGCTCTGCGGAGCAGTGAGTGTGCAGGGTGCAGAAAGACACCCTGCCCCCCAGCTGTGCCACAGCACACAGAGGCAGTCACTGACGATGCAAAGAACAACTGCCAAACGTAAGGCTATCTCAACCCACTGTTGTACTTTTTTAAAACGAGTGCTGTGATACACGTATATACCTGTCTAGTGCAAGGACAAGATACCAGACAGTTCTACTTATCAGGGAGTGGGTAGTAAGCATTCAGTCGCTGCTGATAATAGTGTCCTTTTGTATAAAGATGAGGCCACAGTCTTGGAGAAGCATTCCGCATTTTAAAGTTAGATATCATAATGTATCAGGAATCCAGTACAAAGGTTAGGGAAATTGCCCAAGAGACAAATGGCGAAATTTTCAACCAAAACCCCAAACGAACCGCACCCACCAAAGCACAAAATGCCATGACAGTCCAATATAAGCACACAGAAGCGTTCAGTTAGTTACGGTAAGGTATTGCAGGAAGATCGTGAAGGGTTATGGGAAAGAAAGAGGTAGATTAAGCATCAAAAGAAAAGAGAAAAGAGAAAAGAGAAAATAAATATTAGAGGTTCAGCAGATGAAAATAAACACTGAGCAAAGTACGTGGTAAACGGGCACTGGTCACAAACGTGCCTGATCTCCCGCAGACTTTAAAAACGCTGAGGTTACCAAAACATAACCTTGTGCCTAACAGAAACTCTAAGCGTGTTCCGGAAACCAGACTGGCTGTCTTTCACCGGGGCTTGCAGGCCCGGCCTGTCCATCGGAGCTCCTCGGGGTAACAGCAGTCAGCAGGGGAAGTTAAAACAACTGACATAAAACTGGTCTGGGGTGGGGGTTTCAGTCTCTTGGCTCCAGAAATTGTATCTGCTTTGCTTCCACTTGCTTTTGGCGGAAGTGGAACTGGGAACCATCCTTCTCTGAGAGTGACAGGTTATTCATGAGAAGGGAGGCTGAAAGTTTTAGGCCTTGTGGCTTTATGCTCATCCAGTCTGAACTGGAATGAGTTCTATATTCTGGTCTGGTCTGTCGTAACAGATGTCGTGGGACGTACAATCAGGTGTTTAGAGGGACCTCTTCCAGTTTTGACAGCGTACTGGTGCTTGATCGTACGAGACCTTTCTTCCCCAACTGCAAGACAGTAACTGACTTTGAACGTATCACAGTCTGGCAAGGATTTATGCTGACTTCACATGATTTATCTTTCCTTGGTCCAGATCTTGATATAATTCCGACTTAGAGATTCAGTCCAAACACTGCCACTCGTTCCTAGCTGTCAGTTTACTGCATCTTCAGGATTTCTCAATCACTTGACACATGATTACCACCTACTTTGGTTTTTCCCCAGAAATCTATTCTGAGTCAGGACTAATACTGCATTTCTTTATCTGCCTGTGCAAACTGGGCACTGTTCCGTAAAGAGGAGGAGGGGGTTGGATTTTTTTCCCCACATGCTCCTTGAGGAAGGCTACAAGCTTAGGACTCTGACAGTTCAGTTTCAAAGGGAAATGGTGGCACATTCTTTAGTCCTTCCCTTCCTCAGTCAGCACCAGCCGTTATTCTAACCACTTTGGGGGCAGTGTGGGCCCTTTCCAATACTGTTGGTAGATACTCTCTGAAACCAAACATAAAGCTAGATAAGTAATCTGCTGAAGGAGGGAGGTGAGTATGTTAGAGTAGGAAATTTAACTGTCTGAAGCGTGCAAGCTTAATTGCATAATTTCCTAGTAACTAGAAAAGCAGAACAGCACACTGTTACTCTCCCATCAGAGGTCTGACAGCCTCCAGAAAGGCAAAATAAAGCACAGAAATGATCAGTTAGCAAATTCTGAGTGGCATAAATGTTCTTAACAGCAACAAATACTCACTCAGCAGACTTCCAGAAATGCCCTGGGTGGGAGAGCCGACGATTCAATTTTGGCAGTTTTTCAAGCATATCCATGAGGACAGTGAAGCTAGGTCTGTCACTGAGATCAAATGACCAGCACGCCGAGAGAATTTCCTGCAAAGGATATTTGTGGCTCATTATCTCCACTTAGTTCACAGGTCAGCTGTGCAGACCAAGCAACTGATTGAGCACTGTGACTTGTGCGAGCCCAACCAGAGATACTGTTTAATAGAGGTCTTGGAGATTCTCATAATCCAACAGCATCCTGTGTATGACCACTTCTGTATGACAGTTATGGGCAGAGACTCAGTATCTAACCTGCTGTCCCATTCTACTCTGTTCTCTCTCCCGCCCTTTATCTTTAGAGTAAATTAAATCTCCTCTTTAAGCAGCTCCCTCTTTTCCTGATAAATAGCTACATGAAGGCTTCCTGCAACTGAGGTACTTACGTTGACTTCCTTCCCCAAACTAACAGTTGCAAGGACTTGTTTCACTCCTTCGCCGCTTCCAATCTGCCAGATGAGTGCCTCTGCAGGCTGGTTCTTGAAAGGCCATTCTCTTGCTTGGAGCTCATACCACACAGTCCTGCAACATCAACAGACAAATGAAGCCTTTGCCTGCTCTTAAGAGAAAGACACAAAAGCCTGACACTCTTCCAATTTCTTCAGATAAGCTCTGGAAGGTGTATAAGGCTGTGCAGCAAATTCCTCCCACCCCACGCACCTCCCGCCCATGGCTTTTGTAGCAGGTGAGACAAATGCATCCTAGCCAGAATGCCGAGTCTGTGAGAAGAGGACCACTGACTAACGAGGCTCAGGTCTGTAAGAAATCTCATTTAGTAAGCTCCCGTCATGCTCTTAGGTGTTCCTTTCTTACCCAAAGGCATAGATATCTGCAGCTTTGGAGAAAGGCAGCTTGTCTTCATCTTTCCCAGGGGCCATCTCACGAACAATTTCAGGGGCCAGGTAACATAACCAGTCATGAGGCAGCTTCAATTCATTCTCCCTCCTGAGTTCAAAAGAAAGAAGTGGTACTGAAACACGACTGCTTCAGCCAAGAAGCAGAGTATGGACCATATCTGTGCTTCACCTAATGCCTTGACTCTATTTACTCAAATGTTTTCATTGACATTTCCTTTCTAATTTTCTTTCCATATTAAAAAATATGCATGTGTTCGCCTGACTTGGGCTTAAAGTTTTCTTTGTTCTGTGTTCTGAGTCTTACTCTGTACGTAACTTCCTAGCTTTGTGCTAGTGGAACCATAGAAAGAACGCTGCTACAAAAAAAAAAAACAACAACAAAGAAAAAGTGCGTATTCCAAAAATGTGTGCACGTACTAAAGCAATCAACACTCCTCACTTGTACCGTGTAATGCATCAAAATGTTTCCCTGTTTGATCATTATTTATCGTTCTAGAAGTGGACCAAACATTGAAACCTCCACTTACCTTCCTTCCTGAACCACACCCGAAATTCCAAATAATCCAAAGTCAGTGATCACAACTTTCCCATTGTCATAGAAAACATTCTTGGATTTCAGATCCTTATGTACAATCCCCTTTGCGTGAAGATACCCCATGCCCTGGGAAATATATGCAGAGATGTAAACTTTTTTTTATTATTTACAAGCCTCTAACTGTGGGCCTGCTTTGCTTTCTAATACGCATTTACTCTCATTACTCCAGCATAAGTGATCAGTTGTACAGGGGGACGTGGCAGCTGACTTATGCAGGAAGGGTGCAAGGGGAGTCTGCAAGGGAGCAGGTCTTAGTTTAGTGCTCAATCTCTGAATTGCTTTTCATCCTCTGCATAGTAGGGCTGCTGGATGGGTACTCTTAGTTAAAGCATTAAGTGGTTGTGGACTTCACAGTTCTGAAGAAGTCTGTCTGTGGAAGAACAATGAATAACTGACACAAGTTTGCTCACTAAATTCACAGGATATTTCTTCCAGAAAAGAAACAGCAGCTTTAGAAATGCTTCTTCAGTTGAGAAATATTGGAAGCAAGCACAGGAGACACTGTGCAAATCTGGGAGAAAACGCCATCTACTTCAGAATGCATTAACTTAGCTGCAGTTACTAACAAAGAGAAGAGACCGGGAAGGAAACCTGTCCTGCATACCCGTCTTCACTGTTCCCTTTGTCCAAATTCTCCCCAGTGCGTCACTGACAAGCAAAAGCTCTACTTCTCTCCTTCCAGGCCCTTAGCTTACTGCCCACTAAATCAGCGGGTTTTTTCAGCCAACTTTGAGTATCTCCTGCTGCAACACCCTGTCGGGCTATTGAGACTTACAGAACCGCTCCAGCTGTGCAGCCTCTAAGCTCTTGCTGAGGCACTGCCCAGAAAGCGGATGTCTCTGTTGGCATAACATAGCCTTACCTTAATGATCTCCTGTGCTATCTGCCTGGTTTTGTTAATATCCAGGGATATCTTGGGGTCCCTTACAAACGAGTGAAGCGTCCTTCCTTTGCAGAAGCTACAGGAAAGAGGAACAACAATCCTTAAAAAGGTCTTTAAAATATTGGAGGGAAGTAAGAACGTAATACTGGATGTTCAGTTGGTTTTCTTATGATGTTGACAGAATCCCAGCCCTCTTCCACTGCTGAGAAATGTAATTTTGAAGAACTTTAAGGACCCGATTGATTTACATCTGTGTGGGTGTACGCATGTACGGGAGACCTATTGTTAAAGCATGCTCAAGGATATGCAACAAATGCGTATGTGTTTCTTCAGAGCCCCAGTTGTTGTTGTACTGCTCTGACATCTGAAGTCCAGATTTCAAAATCTGAGCACCAGCTTCTGCTGCTGGTGTTACCGATCACTTAAGCAGGAAACTTCTTTTGGAACTGGCAATTAGAAATGACTGAGTGCCTCCTTGCCAGACTGTGAAAATGGCATGCCCTTGGCCCTTACTTAAATTCAGCCTGCATATGAACGTCCCCAAAACCTGTTGTTTAGGGGCTAAACGATCCTCATCTCAGCTAGATACTGAAAATGAAAGAGAGGGGAAAAATAGTAACATTTTTGCCTAATCAGCAAGTGTCCCTAAGAGGAACAGAAAGGAAGAGATAACTGTTGCATTATCAGCCTCACACATTCGTTTATTGTCACTTTGCTGAATTAGAACCATCTGGAGGTAGATGGCAAAGGAACAGCCTGTTCCAGATTTTTTTTTTCCTCCTGCTTTTTGAATATTATTATTTAAGAATTCAGAAATAAAAAGAAAATTGCCAAAAAATATTATATGTTTCCTAAAAGGAGACAACCCTAGTACCCAAAACTCTGAGCAGCAAAGACTGCATTCATGTCTGCTACCTCCTGACTGCAGCAAAACATTTATTAGTATATATAAAAAGTAAATATTATCTATCTATATAATATGTATGGATTAAAAATAATACTAAGATGCTATATCCTTACCTGGTAATGATTGCTAAATGAGGAGGGTTCATGCATGCTCCCATGAAAAGTACCACGTTCTCATGCCGGGTCTGTCTGTAGTTCATCACCTCCTTTTTAAAGAGCTTGAGATGATCCTGATTGTTCCCGTCTATCTCCAGCAGCCTGATGGCCACTTCCCCGTGCCATTTTCCCTTGTAAACCTTCCCCCATCGTCCTTGGCCAATAGGATCCCCCAGTTCAATCTGTTCAAAGGGAATGTCCCATTCTTGCAGGTAGACACTGGTCTGGCTAGGTTTGCGATAAATCATCCCTTGCAAGTGTGGCCGTCTGTTTGGCAAATCTTCCACCTCATCCTCATCATCTTCAGGTTCTGATTTATTCGTCTCCGGTTCTTCCACCTGTTCGCAAAAAGAGAAGGGAAACCTGTGCTGAGAGTCCCATCTGAGGGGCAGAAGCGGCCTGCCAGCCAGCAGCAAAGGCTGCTTTGGGAGAACTTCAGGGGGTTGGATGTATGCGTTTGACTACAGCTCTAGAAAGATACCTCACAGGACAAAGTAACCTCAGACGGCTACAAAAAGGCATACATCTTCTGTATGTCAGCGCATGCAGGTGAAGACAAGAAAGGCTTTATCCCACATACAGTTAAATTTGTAGAACCAGCACTTACACCTAGGCACTCAGCATCTCAGGATTTGGCCTTCAGTGTGGGGCAAAATGCTACAGAGCATTCTAAAAGGAAGGGTCAAGGACCTCTTTGTTCTTCAGACAAATGTGGGCACAGGTTTTTTTGAAATTACTAAAATTCTCCTGTTAGAGAGAAGCGCTCCAAAAGTCAGCAAGCTTGAACCAAAATCCAGTAATCTCTGCTGAAATCACCAATTCTATCTCTATTGGTTTACTCCTACAGAAACCCATTTCTGGTGTTCATACTACAAGCTTAACATGTGCTTAGGCACTACCAAAATCACAGACTCTTGTGAATAGGTATGGAAAGGCTTTCCTATGCAAAACATAAGCCCATGCTTACAGCCTTTGCTTTGCAGGATCTACCATGAGCTAATCTGACCGCTGGAAGTACCTACACATACATTACTTGCAGATTTGAAGTCTGCAGAACATTTAGACCTCATAACTCCAGCAGCAGGCCTGCAGCTCTTGTAGTGTAAAAATGGCTGCACCAAACTGAGTGAGCCAAAAGTTTGAAAAATATCATCTTAGCCTGATTAGAAAAAGTTAAGTACTTCAGCCTGGCTACAGAAACCATGAATTTTCAGTAGAGATCTTTGCAGCACAAACAGTTCAGTGGAACTGAAGTAAGGCACAGCTAGTCTACACTTGCAGTTCCAGGGCCACAACTTTTTCATTGCACTTTTGACATGGCATTTCTGATTGTACAAAAGGGCAAACCAGAAAACCTACCTCTGCTGCACATTCAACTCCGTCTGTGTCTGGCTGTTGATCAGCACTAACAAGAGAAGACAGGTTTATAGTGAACATAATGTTTGCACATCCACCTGAGTTAGAAAAGTGGGCTGCTACATATGCCATTAGTGGAGTGGAAAGAAGCAAATAGAGAACAGATCTGGATAGCATTATAGAAGGTCAGATAAAAATACAATTACAGCCCCACGTAACAGATGAGGACTTTCTAAGCTTACTCTAGCAAATCAGGGACAAAGACTTTGAAGTGATTTTCAGTGATTAAGTGGTAGGAATTGATCTGGCAGTGGCACGGCTACTTTATTATAATGTGTTCCAGCAATGGATACTCCCATTCCTGGTACTGAGACACCTACAGTGCAGAAGCAATTGCGAGTGCTGGCAATGCAGGCTAAAATCTTTTGCATGCCCTGCGATTCAGATCCTTAACAAGATGTTTGCTTGCAGCTAAGACTGCCATGCTCTTTTAATTGTAAAACTCCGTAACTTCTATTTCATTGGACCTTTCTGATACTGGGAATGCACACATAACCAAAACTACATATTAAAGGCATAGACTTCTTACTGTTCCATTTAAAGTAAGTATCATATTCTATAAAACTGGGAATACCAGTATCACCCTTGCTGACCAAAATTATCCCGTGAGTTCTCAGGTGTTCAGTTTTGGTCATAACATAGCACTTTGAGAGTGATCTGAAGATTATCAGGTAAACACGATGCAAACAAAAGAATTTAAAACTACACTTACTTAGTGTTTGCAGCTGTTTCTGGAGGCTGTGCTATTTGTGCAGGACTGGGAATTTCTGAGAAAGTAGAAACATGATACATTTCACACTTTAATCTCTTACAGACTGGAAGTTTTAACATTGCAATAGTGATTATTTGCTGCTTATTCAGGAATTATAAAGTAAACACAACCACAGACAATATGATTTTATACTTCTATTCATTTAAAACTATGCTCATCTTTCCTGGTACTTACATGCCTGTATATTGACCAGTCTTCTTCCCATTCACCTACTTATCTGTAATGTCTTTCAAGGTCAGTCCTTGTCTGTGAACTGCTCACACGCCTTCAAGTTGCCTTGGACAATCAGAAATACTTAAACCCTCACAGAACTAGGATGTTTGAATTCATCTATACTGCAGGACATGTATTCCAAATGCACCTAGTCTGTCCAGTGTCACCAGCGCATAGGAAATTCAGCTTGGGTTGCAAATCCTTCCAAAATGCAGAGTAAGTACTCTGTACCTGGCATCCTGCATCATCAGGTCTCACTTTGGAAGCAAACACGCTGTTTCTAAGGGTTCACGAACAGTTGACTGAGAAAGGTTTGTATATGGAAATCCATGTTTGAAGACTGTTGCGTCGCAGTTAAATGCCATAGGCAAGAGCCTCAGATCATAAAGGTGAGCTCAGCATGCCTGAAGTGACAGTGTCCATTTATACTAGCTAGGTGCGTAACCCTAAAAGCGAGCCTTTTTAAAGAAAGAACATGGCTGTGTATAGAATGCCACAGCAGACAGCTACTGTTTTACAACTGCATATTCAAAGTTTCACCTTAGTACATAAATCACATCACTGCCTCAAATTAGGACAGAGAGGCCTGAATGATATACTGAGATAAGAGAAAGTTTGAATTGTTTTAGATACTTCTATTTTTTAAGCAGAATTATTGTTCTCGGGCAGCATGCAGAAGTTTACAAACAAGTTACTTTTTGGCAGCAGAAGCTGGTTAGTAGAATTAAAACAATCAACTCACCTGGGAAGATAAATTGTTGTCTATGCTGAATGTAGTAGGCAGCTTTTTTTTAAATTTTTTTTTTTTAAAAAAAGAACAGCAAAAAAAAATTACCAGGAGAAAAAAAAAAACACAAACAAGTTAGAGGATCATCAGTAAGTGCCCCATATGCATTCAATGAATTAGTCCCAACTCACTGTTGGAAAACATTCGATTAGTAGATTATCAGCCTGCTTGAGGGGGTGAATTTCAGCACATGCATTTTTTGAAGACTATGACAGATGATACTTATCAAATGAAAGCTATGTTACCAATAAGCAAACAGTCTGGTGGGAAAACAACACATTCAGACTTCAAGTGGCAGAAGCAAATTTAGAGAACCCAGGAACGCTAAAAGGCAGGCTGACATAAAGGCTGGGGCTTCGACGCCCTCATGTCTTCAGCTTTTCAGAGATGCACTCAGAGAGGCGAAGCTCATGAGCCATCTGCAAGCATTTTTTTTTATTTCAGGGAATTTCAGCAGCATGTCCTAATACAAAGCAGTTACAGTAGAATCCCGGTACTAAACTGGCTCTGCTTCTGCTCCTTTTGAGTAGGCTAAAATAGCTACTTTCACTCACAGATCAAAAACTTGACGCAAAATACAGCAATGTTGAAGGCTACATGTAGCAGCTACTGAGCAGCACATGACTTCATTTCCAGATCAAAGGAATTAGGTTTATTCTCACTATGTAAATCTTCACCCTTGTCAGAGATTCTTGCCTGTATCGACTCTGGTAGAGACTGCATATTTGGGTTCTTAATCCGGAAAGTATGTAGGGTAAATACTTCTCCACCATACATGTATGTCAGTGGTTTAAAAATGAGTGTGATTGTTGGTTATCTTTTGGAAGGGACTGGTAGAGTAATTCATTCCAGTTCTCATTTTTACATTTTGCTCTAGCAATCAACTCACTCATGATTTAAAGGCAGTGGTGACCAAACACAGCAGGCAGCATGCATTTTGAAATACAATGACAAGAGGGAGGAGAAAGAATATAGGGGGGTTTTTTTAGTCCTTTTCAAAAAAGGAGAAAATAGAAAGATCAAATCATTTAAGAAAGGTGCCAACATTCCTCAATAATCTGTCTCCTGCAAAGGTATCTTGTCGATACTACTTAAACACTTGTAAGAACAGACCATTTTCTTTTATCGGCTAACAAGATACACCTTCACACCTTGCTTAAGACACAAGCATGTATTCAGAAACCTGCAACTACCTATGAATTCTTGGCCAGCTTCTGCTTGCATAGAGGCCTTTCTGATCTTGGCAGAGGTCTCCTGAAAAAGATAAGTTTACCTGGGAAGTTAAATCGTCCATCCCTCTGGCCCATAGGAGATGGGTTTGGGGGAGGTGTTGCACTGGGAGGGTTGGAAGACTGGAAAGGTGCGGGAGAAGATGGTGTGGATGAGGTTGTAGAAGAAGGATTACTGCTAGAGTCCAGATGATTTATTGCTGGTGGATGCTCCTACAAATCAAGGGAAGTCACTTGTGAGAAAACAATAAAAAAGAAAGAATTCCCCTCAATGTTTACTGAACAACAGAGAAAGGAAAGCTGTCCCTAGCCTCGATCACAGTGTAGTTTTTCTAAGCGAGTAGGCAGCTAGAACTGTGCACAACCTACATTTTACAGGGAGAAAATGTGACATATCAAAGCGTCCTTGCAAAGTGAAAGCTCAGGGTGCCATTCTTGCCCCAACCAGCAAGATACTGCTGCCACCTCTCCTTCTTGTAGCTCCTCAGTGACTTACAGACACAAGACTCACTTCAGACACCATGTACCTTTTTAGTTAGTGCTTTGGGAAGAGTTCCAAATTGTGGTTCTGTTGGTCTGTCTACTGGATTATTGATATCGGAGGGGACAGACTCTGTTCTTCTTATTTTTGTTACTGAAAAACGGGTTGGAGAAGGGAGAAAAAAACTTTAATCAGACTTTTTATTCTAGTGAGAGTATCAATTACATTGAAATGCTAAGAATTTGTAGAAAATTACTCACTGGGAAGGAAGGATATTCTACAAGCAGGTGCCTCTTTAGTACATTTGTTGTGACATTTTAATCTGAAAGAGAAACATTACATGTTAAATAGCAACTTGTTCTTTCTCCAAAGAAGGAAGCCTACCCCTAATCTGTAATTCTTATGCTAATCTCAGAGGGAGTTCTGGAATGCTCCGGGGCCCCAAAGCAGCATGCATTCATATGAAGAATCCTATTATGTGTGTCATTAGGCTAATGAAAGCCATATACATATCTTAGCATCTGATTTATTTTTAATATAGTTAACTTCACTGACTCTCATCTAGCAACAGTGAAGCACTAAAACCTCAGCACTTTGGACTAACAACCCGGACAGAGAAGCAAAAACAAATCCTCACTGTTATTTAGGTATCCAGCTCCCACTACAAGATTTGCCCATGATCAGGTAAGAAGCCTGTGGCAGGGAAATAAATTTGGTTCATCCACGTGTCAGGCTGCCAACCTAAAGCATAAGTTGTGCCAAAGCATCCCTTTGTCAGTTCAGAAGCTGACTGAAAAAATGATGCCACTGCTAAGAGCGCACCATATCAAGAAATACCTGTTAATGGCAAACTTTAATGAATCAAATGCAAAGTTCTTCTGAAAAAGATCATCACTGTGTGCTCACCTGCAGTACTTACACTTCACCCCGAACATCATGCTTTTCTGACAGACTTGGCAAATCTGAGATAACCAAGACTTTGTAGAGAACCTAAGTAGAGACAAGAGGGGAAAAATGATGTTAACTGGTGCCTAAAGGAAAATTAACATTTGTAGGTAATTACAGACAGACTATACTTCTTTAGCTCTTTCTGAAAAGGGCAAGTGATGTTGTGGAAGAGACTTCTCACTTTTCTGTTCAAAAAGCAATGAAAGAAGGCTGGCAGCAACTCTGCTGGCCTCTTGCTGCTACTTCTCCACTCTTGGAACAGGGCCGAGAGGTGCTCAGAGGTGTCTCTGACACGGGGACAGGGTGTGCATGAACACACAACCCTAGAAGGTCCTCAAAGCTGTAGCTCCACAAGTACAGAACTGAAGCTTCATGCAAAGACATCCAAGTGATAGAATATCACTTCTTTTCATAAAAAAACCCTCAAACTGGAATTGAGCTTCACCTCATTAAACAAGCAAGTACTCTGAGAGGGAGCACCCAGCATACACTCCAAGTGCAGATCCAGCCCATGAGCATGTGCTGCCTACCAGTTGCTGGTGTCCCTCCTCAGGTCAGCAGGACATGTCACGTGGTGCTGGTTATATTCACCTGAACATCTTTGTAGAACTGGGACCCAATTTGTGCTGGGCGAGTGGTGGTGGCAGTATTATCCCTTTTACCAGAAAATTAAACGGATAGGTTGGTTTGGCATTAGAACTGGCTGGCCCAGTTTTGGTTTGGATTTGGGAAGGGGAGGATGCAGGAAGCTACAAGGGAGGAAAAAGGAAATGTATGCTTTTCCACATAGGGAGGAAGGAGCAGCTTCCCTTTCACTTGTAGCAGTGGAATTGTTTTAGAAAAAGCATTGTTATATATTTGGAATGCTTGGTCCTATCATCCCATGCACAACATTGCTACTGCTGGAATGCTAGTCATTACGGAATCACGAGTCAATTGGCTTTGCAAAAAAGGATTTCAAGTGCATATATTAAAAAGAAATGAAGCTGAAATACATAGTTAAGGCTGCACCTGGCAAATGAGGCACCTGACCCAACTTAGACCTGTCTTGGAGTCATGCCTGCTACAAACACACTAAATAGGATGCTGTCCTGGTCTGACCCCTCAGTTCCCTTCCTTTGTGGCTCCCACAGCACGTGTGGCTTACCTGTGTGTTACAGCTAAGCCAAAGTCTCTTCGTACCGTTTGAGGGGATCCTTGGGAGAGTTCTGATGGAGAATAAAAGGATGTTTTAGGGAAGCATTACTCACAAGGGTGCTTTTACCAGTCTAGACAGGAACAAAGTGATCACTGTCACAGTAGTGGACTAGTAGCCATGACACTCTTAGTAGCACAGCTGAGATTGGTTTTGCCTTCTGCTGTAAAGCTACTACCAGCTACTACTCTTTTATTTGTTTTCATATGAAGGCAATGTAAAATAAGCTAAGATTTGGTGGTGGAATCATAATCCTTCCTTCTTTTTGTTAAATCATTGTTTTACGTTTAGGGATTACAGAAGTCCATCTGATTAGGTCTAGGCCATTCTTAAAACAAAGTGGAAAGTCAGACTTTACTCCCAGTTGGTTTACCATGACTACCATCACCCAGTTTTCATGCAGTGTCAGCAGACTTCAGAATATTCTTTTACACTGAAAATTATTATCTCCATTTTATAGACAGGGCCAGTGTGACCCAGACGAATAAAAAGATTTATGTGAGATCACTTAGCTAGCTGATAAATGTAGAATGGGAGACCTAGAATTCAAAATGCCAGTCCAGCACTCCAGTGGTTATACCACATAACTTCCTAAAGACTCTCAAACACGACGATTCTGGCGTATTTCCTGAATTAAATCTATAACCGTATTGTAAATCTGGAGAAAACTCAAATCTGCAAGTATCAACACAGCTTCAAGGCTGGACACTGTCAATGCTTACAAAAAGCCAGTCTCTTTATTTGACCCTAGATGGCACCAGATTCTTTTTTATCATTATTCCAGTGAACTTTTGAAGGCATCTGTGGTCTTCGGTATCTTAGAATAGGCTGCTTTTCCAAGGAATACTGATGAACTAATGTGGCCATCCAAATGCACAGTCATCGGAATTAATCATAATACAACACTTAAGACGGCTGTTAACATCAGTTAAGATGGTTAAATCCTTACTTTAGAGTCCTAATGGACAGAAAAGAGTTTGGAATTGAATGGGACTTAAAAGAACCTACAGTATAGATTTTAAAACAGGCAATATCATAGAATCACAGAATGGCTTGGGTTGGAAGGGACCATCAAAGGCCATCTAGTCCAACCCCCCTGCGGTGAGCAGGGACACCTTCAACTAGATCCGGTTGCTCAGAGCCCCATCCAGCCTGGCCTTGAACGCTTCCAGGGGTGGGGCTTCTACCACCTCTCTGGACAACCTCTGCCAGTGTTTCACTATATATGCATATGACTATATGCATAGAAGCACCAAAATTCTTCATTTCTGTTTGAATTTATTCTAATGCCTTTTTTATTTATTGCACAAATTCTATCACTGTCCACAGAGAAATGCTCAGATTTCTGCTTGCATTTTCATTTTACAATTTTCTTTCTATGCTTTTTCATTTCTGAAAATAATTCCTGGGATTTTCATTTTAAAGGGCATTAGATATATGTGTGGTTCTATAATGTCCTCATTTGGATTTTTATACTTTACAAAAAGGTGAGACTCTTTCCAAGATGCCCATATCTCTCTACATTAGCTTCCAAGGTTACAGGCCATGTCTGAGACAGACACGCATAGTCACATCAGGATAGCTAAAACACTAAACGGCATGGATACTTTACTGGATAAAACCACAAGTCCTAGTCCTGTAAGCCATTAAACATGTGAACAGACTCATCAACATCAGAGGAAGCATACTGCATTTAAGCACATGCTGAAGCCTTACTCAGAAGGTTGCACACAACTGTAATTTCATTACAGAGATACTTGGCAATGAATATCCAAAGATACTAAATGGTTAGATATGAAGTCGTTTCTAGTACCAAGAGGCATCAATAACAGCTGTCTGAAGCCACAGACAAGCAATTTCACCCAAACCCCTTGCTTTAACCCTTTAAACATCAGTATTCCTTTTCCTTGCTTTTGTCATCTGAAGAAATACCAGGTACAAAAAAAGACCATGTAAACATCCTGCAGTTCTCCAGTAGGCCAAGGTGCTGTTAAAGTTAACAGAAACTCTGGGATAGAAGGCCCTATTGATGACCTCCAGAGGTTGCACAGGGATGATCAACAGATAGCTGACAAGGACAGCTTCTTCTCTCTCAGCAATGATATGAAGACAGCCCTGTAAAAATCTCTTACCGAACCTAGAAAGAAAAAAAAAAAAAATTTTTTTTTTAAAAGACATTCATATTCATGTGACAGGATACACACTTTGCTAGAGCAGAAACTCTTTCCTGCAGCGTTTGATGTCAGGTTTACAAACATCTCTGGTTTTGCACAGGCTCCTGAAGTTGCTGCATAGCCAATATTTTCCTGCCTCCAAACAATAGTCTTTGCTGGGTAAAGCTCCAGCTCCAGCCTGTGAATGAAGCGTACAAGAATGCACCTGGATTTTGGCTTGCAGATGAGACGTGCTAATGGAGCTGCACAGCTCAGTCAGCTGGCAGGCTCCATGGAAGTGCCTGAACCACATAGGTGCTACCTTTTGCAATTCCTATCAGACTTAACCAGTAGGACCTGGATCACAGCAGAACCAGGTTCTTACCACTGAATTCCAAAACAAAGCTGTGCATTGGCCACAGATGCTTACTTGCTGCATTTAGATGTTTAGCAATTTGCAGGTTTTAGTGTATACTTCATATGCACTCACAGTGTGGAAGAATACTGTACTGCTTACAAGGCTACGCATTTACAATGAACTCTTTCATGTCAATCAGCAGGCAATACAGTACTGCAGCATCAAAAGCATAGCCCTTTGCTGTTAATGCTCACACACAGTATCTCAACTCCATTCTGAGCCAGGCTAGTTTCCCTTATATAAAAACGTAATTTTGGCAAAAAGGTCCTGAGCAGAACAGGCTCTTTGAACTCTTCCAGGTGGTCAAAGAGTTAGGGTAAGTTGTAATGACCCAACGCCTGCTACAGAATTTGGATGCTGACCTAAGTCTCTGCGATATTTAGGGGCAGCCAGTTTTTGGAAGACACATTTCTTTCCCAGTTTCAACTATTAAATGTTAGATTAATACCTTCCATCCTACCTACACAAAAAAAAGCATATCTCAAAGCCTGGATCAGTCCAAAAAAAGGTGTAGCCTAAGACCATTTGTCTTGTCATGGAGCTGTAGTTGTCTATACTGTAATAAATGGGTTTTAAAGCTCACACTAGCAGCTAAAATACATCTTAAGGTAAAAACATAAAAGGATACCAGCCACCTGAACTGTGAAGAACATTTAAGGATAGAAGAGAATTCTAGTATGTGGAACTGGCTACTAGATGCATGAGAAAAACTGACTGGGGCCCTTTAATTGCAGCAGCCACCCCAACCTCCCCAGCAGGTGCAATTTCAAATAAATACAAATAAATTTCAAGTCAAGTACACTAATAACAAGTAGGTTTTGTCCTTATCTTAGAATATCCCACTGATACAGATTCTTAGACTACAATGAAACTATGATGAGGCAACTGGACACCAGCTCTTTCACAGTCAGAACTGGAGCACTGAATGCCCTTTGCTATGAACGCAGCCCGCCAGTGCCCACGGAAGGGGACGGAGAAAGTGTCATGCTTACTTTATCGGAGGAACTTCATCTATCCTGTTTCCCAACTGCGATTCGTGGGACTTGCTCCTTGTGAGGGTTGGAAAGTTAGGTAGCAGCTGAAAAACCTTCCGGCAAGGGGGAGGAGGAGTCCGTGGTGGCTTCAACTTATGCCGTCTCTTGGCTTGAGGTGTGGTTGGTGGAGTGATGGTGATGCTGTGAGGAGTCCTTGGTGTTAACCTTCCACTGTGTGCAGGGAATGCAAAAGGGTCCAGGAGGTTTTCTGCATAGATAGAAGGTCCATGACTCGAGGCAAGAGAATCTGAAGATGGGATTGTAGATACTGACACAGAACGTGCCTGCTGGCTGTTGCCCTTGGGAAAGTGCAGTGCAGAGGGAGTCCATGTGGGCGCAGAGGAGCAGGGGGATTCAGTCGTGTTTGTAGAGTTGTTCTCTCGGCGTGCCTCAGAAAGATTCATCAGCACGTCATCTTTTAACTCCCCACCTGCTCACCAACCGTAGCAATGTTAGTGATTGATTAAAAAGAAAAGCCAATGTATATACACGTACCACCACATCATGCTGCTTTAGGCTATAAGGTGGGTTTTTTCCCCCTGCTTTGCACCTAGGCAAGGTGCAAGCCTCGTTTCCCCTCCCCTGACACCCATCGGCTAAAGTAACCTTTAAAATGAGAATGGCAGTAACTACCCTTACTTTCCTATCTGTAGCTATGTGTCTGAAAAGCTAAAATCGGCTCCTATGTTCTAAGATGAGCTGAGTTCTAACAGATTGAGGCCCTATTGAAGAATGTGAGATATACATACCTACATAAAACAGGCACCCACATCCTACTGCAAATGTATGTGGATTTAGTGCCAATCTGTTTAGATTAATCTGAACATCCAACCTGGCACCCTGTCTGCTTTTAGACTCGTCTTCAGTAAAAAGAGGAAACTATTTTCTATTAGCCAACAGAACTGCTAAATACCACTTAAACTGAGGAAGGCCATTAGACTGGAAATAAGGAGTATCTAGGAGCTCCTGATACTCATCTGGCTACTCTTCTTTCTCTCTGGCATGTAACCAGTGCTTAGAACTCACCTACACCTGGAGTACTGGGGCACTGCTGTTCAATTACAGACAGCAGTAGCACTCAGTGCAGAGCTGCTGTGTTTGTTCAGACTGTATTAGCTACAGCTGCACCAGGGACAGACAGCTGGACAGAAAGGAACCACTACATCCTGCTGGATCACTGGTGCAGCCCAGCACTGCCTTCTACAATGCCTAGCACTGTAGTTCAGAATGGTTGAGTACATCTTGTAGACCAATTCTGGGTATAAATGGGGAAAAAAAAGTACAAAGGCCTGCAGGCAGCAAAGTGGAAATGCACAGATTATTGGGATAATTTCAGAGGCTTAATTCATCAGGCTAACTCTCTGGCTTAATTTTAAGTATGTCCTTAATGACTTAAATCAAGGTGAAAAGTCAAAGCTTCAGAGCCTGGTGTCCTGTTGACCAGTCAGTGGTTGAAAAGAGATCATATACCTAGATTTTTTAAAATGCCATTTCTTTATAATAAGTGAATGCCATAACTTCTGAAAAATGGCTGGTTTTGCCACGGTATGGATGGGAAATACGTGACAACCCAGGACAAGAAAGATTAGAAAAAAGGAAATAAGAAACTGAGCTGTTTGCTGACTTTTCCATTAACTAATCTTCATGATTTGCAAATGGTATGAACTGTCATAATACCAACAGGAAACATCACCTTTCAGTGACAGATTGATAATCGCTGCAAAGAATGATCTGATGCACATTAGTACCAGTATGCGGTGAGAAACACTCGCGTACAAACAGATTTTGCAGTGCCTTTGAAAGTAGCCTGGGGAAGGTGATAGGGGAAGACGGTGAAACAGCACTCTGGGAATCATAAGCATGACTGATCTTAAATAACTCAGTCAGATCCATTTGCATGCTGAACACCTGCATTTCTAATTACACAGTACCCTTCTTTCTGTAATTTCAAGGTAAATCAGGGTTCTTTCTAGCTCTTGAATCTGCTATTGGAATTTGGCTAATGATTCTATCAGTTCTAGCAGAGAAAAGTAGCAGGAGGCAAGCAGTTTTACAGAGAAGTGAATCAACTGGCACACTACAAGCTACACAGTGATGAAGGGTTGTCAGAGCAATGCTCTTCTCTTCCGAAGCACTGAGCTGAACAGTACTCAGGCTTCTGAGCACCGTAAAGCCAAACAGAATTACACCTTCTCTCTGAGCTGGCAGTATTTGGGAAGGGGATTACCTACAAGAAATTTGGTTGTATTCGATAGGTCAAGGATATGTGTATTGCATGATGGAGGATTAACTGGAGCATTAGACACAACTCTGAACAGTGAGGGAATAAGGATATAGTCTATTGAGTAGGAGAGGATATTTCTACATACATTTATTTCCGTTTGTTTGTTTATTTATTTGACATACTGTCAGAACCAAATCCAATCCACAGCTCTAGATGTGTTTGATCACTACCACTTCATGTACATCCAAGAACCATAACCTGATACTGGTTACAAAATATACCCAAAGACATTGTCTAGAGGTTTTTTGCAGATTGTCTCATATGAAAGGAAGCAGTACGGGGGCCAGGTTGCTGAGAAACTAATTCCATAGAACAACAAGTCAGTCTGTACCTGATGCAGTCACCTTCCGTAAGCAGCTCAGTGCCCCATTGAGTCTGGAGCACTCTTCATCTCTGGCACCGCATCTCTTCATTGTTTCTTTCACCTTTGACTCATTCATTTCTAGTAAGGCATCTAAGGTTAGCTCCTCTGGTATTCTCTGCAGAAAAACAAGATGATACTGATTTTTTAAATATACATATATAAATAAAAGCGTCACTTGTTATTCTGATGTACTTTAAATAGTGCCACTGTCTCACTGCCTGGTCTGACTCATGATTTACTCATTTTGGTAGCGCATCTCTCTTAAGGATCACTGGGTCAGTAACTACCATGCAGCAGATCTCAGCAGTGCTCAAGAGCTGCTCCCTCTCCTCCCTACATCACCAGAGACCAGGCGTATGCTCGAGTGTGCTCTGGATCACTAGGATGTTATGGTCATTCTCTGGCATTTAAGTTAGGATTAGAGGTGACTGAAATATTCTTCTCCCCTTGTGAAAAGTTTTCACTCAGTATTTTTGAAAAGCTACTAATGAAAGCTTGCCTTTTTCATTAAAAACAGCAGTCAGAAACAAAACAGGCCTAAAACCTGAAAAAATGTCAGATAAAGATGTTTAGCTTTTCAGTAGGGAAGTGAAAAGTAAAAACAGTAAGGAAAATTATTTCTTCTGTTAAACAAAAAGAAATGTTTTGACAAAGAGATAGTGACCTCCCTCCTCAAGCAATTTTTCCTTCATTAGAGAACCAGCCTTACCCATATCTGGCTTGGAAAGATATTTGTGCAGAACTCCTTGTACATCTTAATATACCAAAGCCCCCAAAGTGATAAGGTTTAGATCAGGCAGACACAAAAGATACCAGAGACTGGAAAGCATGAAATGATCTGGTATTTCCTGACGCAGAATTGAGCTGTATTGCCTCTCTCCTCCCCCATTCAAATGTTTCCAGTGTAAGTCTGCAGCAATTGTGGTTAATAAACAAAACCAGGATATTTAGCCCAGATACCCAGGAATTTCCCTGAAAGTTTTGCCTAAACAAACCTAACTGCTGCCTACTCTTACAATGAGATCACAAATTTCACAATATTTGGCCTCTTTCCTAAAGTTTCAACTCCTGGAATCAAGCTATATAAAAGGGTTTCAACTTTTATTTGAAGGGGAAACTCAAAAGTGTCTCACTGTTTGGAGAAACAAAAAGCTTGAAATCCTCTAGATTCTTAAACCCCACTTCTGACTATAAATCAAATTTGAATTTGTTGAATGTCCTTTAACAATTTCATCTTTCTTAAGCCAGACTCATGCCTTTGAGATCTGACGTATGACTTTTGATTTTAACTATGACAGGGCTAGAAACAGCCTCAACCTTTGGACCTTTGTAGGTGCTAACACAAAGGGTAATCACATAGTTTCCATTTTTAGTAACTGTTGCATAAAGCAAAGAAAAAGCATAAATTAAGAAAGGGCAGAAGTCTTAAGAAATGCATCCCGCATCTGCTGTCACATGCCCTGAACCAGATGAAACACAAAACACAGCTGACTCAAGGAGAGGCCAAGCATTTAAATGAGCAGTAAGCACAAAGCGGGTCCATAGTACAGCCAGAGTTCAATGAAGTTTGGGTAAATGTTCTTGTTCTTCTATAATTAATATTAGCAGAATAACAAAGCACAGATATCCCAGCTGACGCTGGGTATTATTACTAATTTTTCTGCACACCTGCACCACCAAGATGCAGGAATAACACTGCCCCAAAATGCTTGTTCCTGAATGACTTCCACTTGGATAAAATGCAGGAAGCACAAAGAGTCCAGTGAAAACGCAGGGCAAAATCCACCCTCCTGGAATTCCTAATCTGACCTTACACTCCAAAGGACAAAAAACCCCATCAGATGGTTCAGACCATCTGAGTTGAAACTGGAATGGGTTTCCACAACTCAAATGTTCCAGCACGAAGCCAGTACAGGTTTGCTCACACACAGCCCCAGCCAAACTGGGCTGATAACAACAAAATTAAACCAAGTCTTTCTTATAGTTCGTTATTTCCCCAGCACCCCCTGAATTCCTCTCCCCTGCGTGCAGACGGGCAGCTCACAGAAGCATCTTTGTTCAGTATATCACAAGGGCGGTTCTGCAATGCAGGACATCAGCCTCCCAGCGACACAAGCAGCTCTAAAAGGGACAGTGACTGGGGGCAAACATGCTATGAGTTTTAGCATAATATGGAAGAAAGTTTTCTACACCACCATGGGTGACCCTGTGCTCTGGAGCAGGGAAGCTAATGTTTCCCTGTTAAGCATAAAGGAATGCCAACGTCTCTTAAAAAAACATTCATCCGATTTCATGCTTTTACACAGTCTTAGAGTATAAGGTGGATTACAGCGATGTCATTCTTGAATTATCTTGAAACGTTTCCTCACCCCCACCACTCCCCACAAAGAAAACAACCCAGATTACATAGCCACTGTTTTAAGCAGCAGTGTCATTCCAGATCCCCGTATAAGCTACCAACCCAGTCACGTTACCCAGTATCACCTCACTTCCCTATCCTTCCCACGGCATAAATGTAACAGTAACTTATTAGAGCTATTAGTAAGTCAATCAGTAAAGTGGAAGAGTCTAAGATTTCCTTTGGCAAGCAAAGCTTTTCCGCAACAGCCAGTTCCATAGCCCGGAGTTTAAATGGCCAGCACAAGCAGCTGAAACACAGGGCCAGCTGGGACAGGACTGGTCACAGCACCATTGGGGATCTGGTTTCTCCAATGCCTGCTCTGTGGCAGGATCCAGAGTGGACAAGCACCACTGATCTTCAGCGTTAACACTCAGGGTAGTGACTGGCACAGGCAGGTATCAAGGCTTGGCAGCAAACAACATCTGGGCGGGCAGAAATACTAGTGAGCCACAATGCTTCATACAAGCAAGTGTGGCATCAGGTACTGAAAAAGTTCTCCCTGACCAGTTTAGAGATCACAGGAAAGTCAGTAAAGCAAATTCCAATAAAATAATTTTTAAAACCCCAAAACACAGAGGCTAGAAAAAAAGGAGGAAATCAGTCTGGTCTGCAAGCCTGTGTCCACTCAAGTAGCCAGGATGCAGTCAGGTTCTCTTCTGGCTGTTCTTTCACAAGGAGGGCAAAGTACAGCAGTTACCTAGGGCAGATGCCACCGCGCCTTTGACAAGAGCCTTGTACCTGTACAGTTAGTCCTCAGCGGAGTAAGTAATAGGCTATTAGGCCTTTGGACTGAAAAAACGAAGCGTATACACTGAGTGCATGCTTCAATTTGTGTCAATAAGGCAGAACTGACTATTCTAACTTACCCTAAATTAACTCTCCTGGTTGTGCTAGGACAGACAAGGCTTAACTGGGGAATTCCCATCTCCTACTGTAAGAGGTATGTGGAATGGCATCCGGGCTCAGCTCCTGGTTGTAACAGCACACACTCACTGCTCCCAAGGCACAACTCACACGCACAAAATCACTGAGCTCACAACCAGTACAGACACCCAAGGATGGCAGGGGTAGGGTGTCACAATATTCACGGAGTGGGCCTGGGTCCCGCACAGTGGTGTTCAGAGCCTCACAGGTCCTCCTCTCATTCCTGGAGGGGAGCACAACCCAATGTTTACTGGCACAGAGAACTTAGCTGTCATCTTTGTCCCACGGCAGATTGCTCGTTAAACTCCAGGATTGCCTGTTCTTGCAAGTCTGATGTGTTTAGTGCTTTTCTTTTTTAAAGATCAAACCCCTGCAACCATGAACCTTCAGCTTTCACTTTTAATTTTGAAGCCTTCCTGGTTGAAGAGAAAAACCTTCAAATTGATTTTTTAAAAATTACAAAACTTTCCAAACTATTGAGCTTTTTAGAAGTGTTAAGGCATTTTTTTCCTTTGTCTCATTCATTTGCAGGACACAATCACTATGGAGGGCTTGATCACCCCTAAGCTGACTGGTTTCACTTCCTTAAGCAGGTCTGTGCTGTACAACTCAATGTGTGGCCTGCCATGAAAAGCTGTAATGGTTCACACAAGGCACAACTGAGCAGCAAAGGGCAGCCCCAGCTCTTCACTGCGAACTTTGCTCTGCATCCCTAGCACGATCTCACGCAGACACACACCCTGACAAAGGGTCCAGCCTGCTGCTAGCTTGCCCCCTTCCTGGGCCTGCATGTAAAGTCCAATCTACTCTTTTGCTCAATAGTTTAATTTTAGAAAGACAGAATAGCAAGTTGTAGGAAAGTATAAGTACAGAAAAGGAGATTATATTTAAACAATCCCAGTGACCTTGAGCTGGGAGAGCTCAGACTTTCTGAACCTGCTGCCAGCCCCCATGACACGCGACAAAAGAAATAAGCCTTAAAAGGGGGGGCAGGGAGGGGAAGTAAGAGGCTTTCTTTTAACAGCCACTCATGTGCTGCACATATGTGGTGGCTTAATATAAAACTGGTCAATCTGATCCCTGTAAGATTGGCCTGGTATGATTTAGCTCTGTGTTAGCCCCCCAGCCAATGTGATAATGATGAGGGTCACTAGTTCAAAATGGCACTTAAAACACGTTCAGTTGCTGCTGATGTTCTGGCTCAGCTGTTGAGCTGGGAGGAAGAATGTCCCCTGTGAAGCACCCTGACAGTGTCCATCTCAGAGGAGCGTGTGGTAGGCTCCAACCCACTCCATGCAAGTGCAATTCTGGACCCTTGCAAGGGGGTCACTCCCAATCTTCAGCACTGAGGGTGAGAAATGTGGGTCCAACACACCTCTCTTTATCTGCTTCTTCATGGGTGCTGTGGCTTTAAAAAAAAATACAGCTTTAAAAAAATGCAGCTTAAAAGCTTGCATTAGGACCACGCTAAGTACCATCTCCCTGGGCACACCTTGCCTTGACTACAGAATGACAGGGGAAGCTGCAAGATAGTCAGATACTGCTCTAATAATAAGGTCAGACTAAAAAAAAAAAAAAAAAAAGAAAAAGAGCAAGCAGGAGGGACAGAACCTGCTTTCAGTCTTTTAGCACCTCAAAACTGCCAGCAAAATCTAATGCCTTACTCATGACACACTGCTCAGTAGAAGCAATGCTAAAAAGCTCAAACCAAGAAATTATTCCTCTGTACAACAGGTAAGAGGACTTTTCTACAAAGCCCTCCTGCTTATCAGACATACAGACTGTGCACTTCATGGTACACACGTTTAAAAGAGAGAAAAGTAAATCACAGTGTATCCAAGAAGCCATCCAAAGGTTAGTCTCAATTAGTCAGGGTGAAGAGTTCACAGTAGTGTAAGAAGGTCTTTAATCTTGTCTGGTGTCCAACTTAAATCCCTGAAACATGGCAAAAATGCTGGTATCTAACACAGTGGACGGGTTATTTTTGGTAAAGATTCCTCCCTGCAGATAAGCCTACGGAGCTAATGCTGCTGCTAGCACTCTGCAAAATTAGTCTGACCTGCTCCTTGACCTAGTACACATGACTCTTCCTATAAAGCCACACAGTTGTCAAGGCCCCAAATGCCTCCTCTTAAATCAATACATTCCCTCACCAATCATCCTCCCGTAAAGCAGCAGATGCTAGAAGAGAAAGCCCATTACATAAGGTGCTTAAATTCCCACTGATAGCTCTAAGCAAAGCATGTAAGGATGCTCTTAAGAGCATCTTGTGCCTGCTAGTTGTTATTTTGCTCTGGTTTTCTCGTGTCCCGTGAAGAAGGTACTGAAAAATCGTTGTATTATTAAATTTCTGGAGATTGTATGGGCATTCTGGAAAGGCTCTCACATTAAATTTCTAGCTTGCATTAAGTTGTGAGTATACACAGGCAAGGGTTTCACGTAACATCTTCCTCTTCACTGTTTCACCTCTCACACAGCAGGCAGGGTGGAGATGAGCTGACAGTCTCATGGCATTCCCATTCAGTTTGCTCTCTGTGGACAGGATAGCTGCTGTCACTTACTACTTTTCTGTGGGAAGACAGATCTAGTGGTTGCAGTGCTTCACTGTAGATCCTGCGGGGTAGCGTAAGCCTTGTGCTGACCTCAAGCCATGAGCGATTCATAATGCACAAGGCTGCAAGGGGCACCTGGACCCCTTGGCAGGGGAAGGGAACCCTGGCAGTAGTGGAGATTTTCCAAGAGCTGTTTACACTGGGGAGGGGCCTTCAGCTGGAACATAGGGATGGAGTTTTAGATCCAGGAAGCCTGCAGGACAGCGTTAGTTTGCATACACACAATTAGCACATTCAGGATCTCTGCTATCTGGCGGTCCAGCCAGAGCTTCTGCTGCCAGACCCATGGAAATCCCCAGCAAACAACTAAAGTCCTCATAGTCTGTTCATGCAGATATGCTGACAGAAAAAGATGAGAGGATAGAGCTGTGGAAACCTGATAGGCTTAGGCAGACCTGCCTCTTCTATTCCCCCAACCAAAGTAAGGATGCACACACATAAACCCCACACTTATCCTCCAACAATTGGTCAGCACGATCTGCTACAAGCTAGATCACAGTCCATGCAAGTACAACCATCTGCCATGGTCTCATAGTATCAATCTCATAGTATCAACCCTATGCCAATGCCTCATCCTCTACAGATTTTCACAGGGGCAGCAGGATACTCTTAGCAGACAATTCCTACTTGAGGCACAAGCCTTTCCTGTTGTGCTCCCCAGTGTGCCAAGCACGGCTCCTGGCTTGCTCAGGCTCTCAACTACTTACAAGCCAGTAGGCCTTTGGCGTAAATGCTGAATGCGGAATGAGACAAGTTTCACAAGCAAACAGGAGGTATTACAAAAAAACATATACATTAGGAGTCAAATACATTTCCCAAATGGAACAGCCGTAAACCAGACCCAACCACAGCACTGTTTCACCTGCTCCCACATAGTCTCCCTGGTGGCAAAGTTCTGCTTATATCCAGCAATCATTCAGGCAGGATTTGCCCCTCCTATGCATGACAGTTATCTACTCTAAAAACAGCTTTCCAAACTTGATTGACTGGAACCCCTGCTACATGGTGAGCAGGGCTGGTTCAGACATGTTTCAGAAGATGGTAAGGAGATAACTATGATCTTAAGTTACTTTTCAAGACCGTGACAAGTTATATGTGGGAACAAATATAACAGTAAAGGCAGAGAGGATTTTTTACTGTGCTAAAGAAAATAAGGCAATAGAGATTTTTTTAATCTCTTCTTTTTGGTAGACATGCCCCAAGCCCAGAACCCAGTAAGAAGCTCTGCAAGAGACTTCTTCTGTCAGCCTAGTAGTGGGGACAGCGCTCTGTTCCATCCTCCTTCCCTCCCGCTCCCCCCTCAATTTTTTACTGCAACTCTCAAGGGGAGCAAGACAATCCAGATCAGTCTATTTTTCCAGGTCCATTTTCAGAGCAACTTTTAACCACTGGAGACCACTACATAGCTTAAATATATCTTCTGTCTGTATGGTTTCTTGTGCTGTCTTTTCTAGTTCTTAGATCAAGCATCTCTTTTCCCAGTTTCAATCCACCATATTTATCCATTTATGCATCATTTTCAGTATTGAACTACACATACACAGTGCTCATCAATCTCTAGGACTCCCAGCCAAAAACAAGGATTTCAGAATTTCCTAGAAAAATACTTAAAAAGAAAGTTACAGAACAATATTAACCCAGCTCCAAAGCAGAGCCTGCTCCACACTAGCCACCGTTTTCTATGATAAAAATCTGTCTGGCAACTGATTAGAGGAACAACAACAAAGAAACAGAAATAGCACAAGTTGGGGTGGGTGTTCAAAGTTTCCTTACCCCTCAGAATTGTGTATTCTCAGAGAGCAAACAGGATCACAAACTCGAAGCTTGTATTTACCACCTACCTCCAAGTCTGCTAGGTCCGCACACAACAGCCCTTTCACTCTACGCAGCACGACCGGCTGACTGTTATCCATGTTCACAGGAGTTTTAGCTGTTGCCCAATGCCATAAACAATGCATTGTTATTACTATAATCTCTTCCAGAACTAAAAGATTTTACGAGCAGTCATTATTCTTGTTTTAAATATAGGTTTTCAAAGAAAGAAAGGAGCCTGACAACAAGACAGCAATTATAACAGCAAGAGCTTTCAAGCTTCACAATGTCTAGAGCAAGTCACTGAGCAAAAATAGTCTTTACTCTGGACTAGAGGAGTCAGCAGATACTCTAAATTAGAGCCGGTGCTCTATTTCTGACAGGAGAGCCTGGGAGCTTCTGTGCTTCCCTGCGTGGCAGCTTTATTTGGGAGAGGACTGGAGGGGGGAGAGAGGGGAGGGGAAGAGAGAGAGAAAAAGAGAGCATTGTTCCTGTAACCGCTGAGCTAAAAAACTGCTTGCAGTTAGGCTGTTTTACAAAGGTGTTATGTCGCAGATTAGCACAATCGTGAAATAATCCCTCCAGCAACACTAGAAATGCAAAGGGAATCAGAACCATTTAAAAAAGCAAAAAACCATGAACTCGGGCCTTTCTCCTCATTTGTCCCTGACAAGCAGTGGGCCACAGGAGAGCCCTCCACCTGCATGCACCTCCTGCATTGTACCTGCTGTTTCTGTTTAGATCTCAGAGGTGGCCAGGGAAGGGCTCTGTTGCAGCTGTTCTCTGAGACTCTACAGGTACTTGGCAACTTGTCCAACTAGTTTCAGAGCCTAAGAGGGTCATATACCTAACATGAATACACTACTACAACATTTGTGCAGTTTTGCTTCTCTCTGTAGCACTTTTTGGAAGCATTAAGAAGGAAACCCGGTATGACTATTTCAGTTTTACAGTGAGCTATACAGTATCTTAAAGGTGGGAAGTCATTCCCCAGTGTACCTTGTACACCAGCCACAGAATCAGGTATGGGACTCGAGTGTCCCCATTTTCATTGTCTGACCTACTCGGCCATGTCTTTAAAGGCTCCCTAACCACCTCTCTCCCCAGTCATGTCACTGGCAGTGTGCATAAAGCTAAGGGAAACTATTATATATTTCTTAATAACTAACCTATTAAAGCTCCGTCTGTCTAGTGATTTCCATTTTGAAAGCATTCAGCTGAAATGCAGTTCACATGCTGTATGAAATCTAAGCAACAGCAGGAATGATCCCGTGATACCTGTAACATTTCTGAAAGACAACTCATCACAAACATCTCCCCTGCACTGTCTGCTGATGTCCATGCCACAAACACCAGTGGCTGCATTGCTATTTTCTAAGCAGTGAAATAACAGAACAAAAAAATCACTGCAAGAACACAGCAATTAGTTTATTGGCCCAGCTATTTCCATTCCCCCCAGATTACAGCCTGTTCAAGAATGCCTACTCAAAAATAACTTTAATGACCCAATGGGTGTTGCAGTTTTCCAGTCCAGCTAATATAAATGCTACGGAAGCTGTCTGCAGCTGCGTGAAATGGATGCAGAACTTTTAAAAAATAACCATACACTTAGAATCACACAGGAATTGAAATGCTTTGTACACCTCTTATATTTCTGTCCCAGAGAACGGAAGAAACACAGTTCATTACACTGGTCATTGCTTGGGAGGGGGTAGCAAGAGAGCATGAATAAAAATAATAAACGGCTGGAAAATGTTCTTTTTCCTGCCTGAGACTAAAACCGAATTTGTTCACCATTTTTAGTGACCACACATATGGAAGGGCAGTCTCAACCCTGTTTGCTCCCTGAATTAGCAGGATGTGGCAGATTTGAACTGTCCACCTCCCTTCCCCCTTCCTCCACCCCTTTTCTTCACCTCTTCCCTTCCCCCAGTTCTGCAGGCATCACAAAGGATTTAAAAAAGAGCTACAAAGACATTCTTTAAGGCTCAGGCAATTCCAGTAACCGTAGAAACCAACTACAGTTGGGAGCCTGGCAGTTTGGCCACAGCAACAGGCTGCTTTTCTGTTCTCTCATTGTCACTGCTGCACCTTTAGCTGTGCTACCCAAAACCTTGCTGGGCTGGAAGACAATATCCAGCACCACATTCAAAATAAGTAACAGTAAATAAACGGAACAACTCGGTCCTGAACTCATCCTGTTTCACCAGAGTCTGCTTAGTTACATCAGGACCAACCTGGAATAACTTCCATGAACGATTGCTGAATTTTTCACTCAGGCAGATTCCTGCTGAAGTCAAACAAAATTTTTGCTTGTGTAAGGATCAAAGGAAACTGAATGAGAACACTGTGATCTGGCCTGCAGAGCCAAAAATGGGAAAAAGAATGGAATAAGCCTTTTCTGCTTTGTTTAACCATCAGTGGACTGAGCTCTACTTATATTGCCATTAATGTTACACTGAACTGCAGTGTCCCCAGTACAGAACAGCATGGGGAAGCCATGCACAGCCCAGACCCAAGGGAACAACCCGATGTCAGTGCCCTGCAGTCCTGGAGTGCCCAGTAACCACCTAAACGTGGCTGGGATTTCAGGCTCCTCTTCAAAAAAAAAAAAAAAAAAAAAAAAAAAGTGTCAGAGACAGGAGGTGGGGGCCTTGTCTTATCTGGTCATTTCTGATTCCAGCAGAGGTGTCAGATTATTCTGCACAGTAAAGAGGCTTCCAGTGATTTGCATGTTAAGAATTAAACAGTAAAGATCAGAAGGAGCCATGGTCTGCGAGCATGAACAGCTGATGCGGGGCACCACACAGACCACCACAGGAGAGTTATTCATTCCATTCTTTTACACTGATGCAATACTCTTTGGTATCAGTTTGAACCAGAGACTTTACTCATGGGTGGCAGGGTGTGTGTATAAAATGAAAAAACCTCTCTTGTTTCTGAGCAAAGACTCCCACCCAGTCAAAATCCAGATCAAAATCCCCCTGCCCATTACTGGGTTGCAGTTCTCTTGATTTTGTAGTCTGAGTGCTGTGTGAGGCTACACAGTTTCAAAACCATCATTCTGGACAAACTTGTACACTCTGACCCCTTTTGCTAGTCTAAGTTTAGAAGGGGACAGTGCTATTGGCTATTTTTGGACCGTTACTGATTTATAATTGTGGCATGTATGCTTTTAGAAATAAATAGGCTGTACAACTCAGCATTTTTGTCCATTTGTTGGATATGTCAGCGCACAAAATTGTAACTCTTGGTCATTTTTTGCCTAGCACTGGACACAGAATATAGTACGGTACAGTATTATTATCTAAAAGGTAGTAAGTGATTAAGTTATGGTGTCATTCTCAGACCTAGCAGGCAGAAGGAAAGGAGGTCCTGGTAATGCAGGACCTTTGTCTCATACTGAGCAATAGGTGTGAGGTGTTGCTTCAAATGCTATTATGAGAAGATCCCTACTAACTCTGGGAGGAGGACAAAGGGAAGGGAGTGTTCCAGTACTCCCACTGGGTGATCGCTGCTTCTGGGAGACAGGAAACACCCTTTCCACCAAAGGTCCCTCTGTGTACCCACACACTCCCACCTTGCCAGAAAGTAAGTTCAGGAAACTAACTTAAACCCAGCATGCAGCTGGGAATGTCTCGAAAGGGCGGGAAGGTTCTGTGCTGAGGGTTGGTTGTCTTCCCCTTACCTGTACAACTTCTTTCCTCACATTGACAATGTCTAACCAGTCATTGAATCTTGGGTAGCTGTTGAGCTCTGCTGTCCTGTCATTCAGGGGCACACTCAGCTTACACTGCCGTTGTCTGTGGATGTAGTCAATCAGTTTCACCTGTTGGGATCCAGAAAGTAAACAGTTAAGTTTCTTGGGATATGTTGTCATCTCTCTGGACAATGTTTGTACAGCACCTACCCAAAGGGGATGCTGGTTTGTGAGTGGGGCTCTTTCATGATATAAAAATGACATACTCTTACAAGCACTCAGGGCAATTCATACAGGTAAGCATTTCCCACGCACTGAGCATCTTTACTCTTCAACATCTCAGCAGAAGACAGGACCTTGCAGGGCCCATCCCTGCAAGACTCTTCTCTAAACCCCTATCAACAAAAATTCTGCGCAGAGGCTGAGGGTCATGTCAAAATACAAAAGGGCGTCCAAACCATTTGAAGCAATTAATTACATTCAGTTTAAAGGCACTGCACATGTACCTGCAGCCTCATTCTGGATGCTGTAGGTATTGCTAGTCTAACCTGCAGGACTACCTGCCCATTCATCCACTGGTCCTGTATGGTTGTTATATTCTCTTACATCTGGCCTTCATTTCGGCTAGAAGATCAGTGAGGCAGGAACAGCCAAAGTACCCAAAGGTTCTGAGGCCTGTTACCTGATGGGCATTTCTGTTACAAAAATCAATATTAAAAACAATAATCTTAAAAGAACAAAAATTCAGGCAGTTGGACTAGATGATCATTGTATGACTTCTATTCTATTCTAAAGCTTTATTCTAAAGCTTTATTCCAAAGCTTTTATGACCTGACCATCTCATGCCAAATGCACTACACAGAAACCTTCACTTTAGGCACAGAAAAATAAAACAACAAGAAGGAATATTATTTGTGCCTTACGTTTGCTTATCAAAAAGAAAATATTGTCAAAAGATTTCTCACTATGTCACACATTCCCATGGGGCAGACTTAAGCTTCAAAAACCTTCCTAACAAAACAATGCCTCAAAGCAAGTTAGTTCATCCGTGATTATTATAAACCAAAACATGTTCTTAGTTAACAAATTTTAGCATTTGGGACAAGATCAGACTACAAATGTAAACGAAGAAACAAACATGGATTCTTTGACCCCTGTAATATCTCTCCTCTTAAGTTTCTGCTCAAAATATTTTTGGTCTATGTATCTGAATGATGCTGTACATGACTTGTATGCACAATCTCAGTTATACATGGGAAGGAGAATTAGATCATCTCCTCCTTCCCCAGATAAAGTGTATGTCACATATTATAGGGAAAACAGATACTGTATTTGATCGCAACCAAATGACCACCATAGGGAGCATAATGCTTTTGGCCCGCTTATCAGTTTGGGAAAGCTGCTACATCGTAATAACTGTCCTAGAAGAAATGCAAATTCTTCCTTGGCAGTATATGGGAGTCACTGGTTTTGCTGAAAGGGGGAAATTCTTTCCGCCTCTCATCTTGTTTACTGTGACCCAGTCCTGCAAATGTATAAACATATGGTTAATCCATGTGCTCTTACACACAACCCTGTTAAATTAGCAAGACTCTGTGGGGGATAACAAAAGAACATGCACAGAAACACAGTTAACCATAAACTAGCACTGAGCAGGAGGACCTGTACTTGCACAGGGGAACTAAATGCTGCTATGTTATTACATTGCTAACATTGTTCTTTAAAAATGGCTGATGAGACCATGTTTCTAGCTACAGTGAGAATTTCTTGGGACTCAAGCCATCGTAGGCCTCAGTTTTTGCCAAAAGACTGGTAGTTAAGAGTAGGAAAAGCCCTGAAGCCCATCCTTGGGATGGCAACAGATTGCAGGAACATTTGACTGAAGTGACCCCACCTCAGTGTTGGAGTCCAGCACATCCAGCTGGATGTTTGGGGCTTCAAAACTAAGCGATTTCCATGTGAATAGAAGAAGCATGTAGATCGCTTGCCTTGTAGCTGCAGAGGAAGCCAGTGGAAGCCAAGTGGCAGCAGCAGCTCCCAACCAAAACCCTGCACTGGATATTTCTTGGAGGCTGGCTGCATTCTAGCAGCAGAACCACCAGTTCTGTGTAATAAAGTAAGCCAGCAGCTTTGATAAGGCATTTCTAGCTTGTGCTTTCCTGCAAAGTTAGCTAAGGGCTTTGTTTTATGAGCAATCTTGACTCCTCACAACTATCAGGTATAACAAGTTTGTCTCTGCCCACACACTTCTGAATTCAGACAGCAGTGCCATGAAGTTTGAGATTTATCAAAAAGTGGGTTAATACAAAAGTGATTCCAACTCTTCATGCAATGAATACAGAAATGCAAAGCGGTGCCACACTTAGGAGAGGCAGTTGTGCAGTAAAAGGACAGCCACGTCCTAGAAGACTCAGCCATCCCTTTGCATTTACAGTCTGACCACCCAGCTGAAACCAGGGGAACCTTTTAACCCTAACTTCCTAACATGGCTTTGGAGCGTAAGACCTAAAAGAAACTGCCTTGGAAATCCCACTCAGTCGTTCTCAGTCTCAGTACCTCTTTTTATAAAAAGGGGGTGATAGCACTTCCTTTTTTCCACCCTTTGTCTGCTTTCTCTAGTCAGACCCCATGCTGCAGAGCAGAACAGGACAGGCCCCTGCAGGCAGCCACGGTTCTGCTGAAGCCAGCTGGGCTCTGAAGGGGCTGGCGATGGGCTCAGCAGAGGCCTGGGCACCACTGACGGCCACGTGCCTCTGCCCGTACTCTGCGCCAATTAGAGACGAGCCAGCTCGCTCCCTCAGCATAGTGCCATATGCTAGTGTGACTATGTGACTTTTAAACACTGCTGCAGCTTGTTCTGCCTGTACTCGTACTCTTACACTTGCTGTCAGCGGTACTCTCCTACACAGTTGCACCTTCGGTTGTACACACCCCTAAATTAAGATGTCTCTGGAGTACGTGTGCTCTGTTCCTTCAGAGTTAACTCGGTGCAGGCAAGGGGCACATATGATGTCATTGGCTGGCTTAGTCTTGACCTTCTGCTTTCTCACTGTCATACATATTTTCCCATTACAGCCTATCCAGCAAGCTCTCCCATTCACAGTCAGGTCAGAAATGAGCTTGGAGATGCTGTCGCAAGTATTTTCCTGCTAAGTGCTTGGTTTAAATTTCTTCTGCTTCTCTTTGTGCTTTTTCCCCACCTCATGGCTTGGCCAGCTGGCCCACATTAGATGCAGTGTGACTCTGCAGATCTACCTAGCCATCACAAGTAAGTCCGTGCACAGCTGGGGGGTAACTCCCATATGAGGGGGATGAGCTGGAAATACTCTCTCCTACAGCTGAAGCAATTGTTCCACAGTTTAAATTGAATGCTATCATGGATCTTGACTGGGACTTTTGCCTATCTGTCCTGAAACTCTTTTTCTAACAGGGAAAACCTACATTCTCATCATTAGGGTTTCATTCCACTCAAGATACTTGGTTCTGTTCCTACTGCCTCCAAAGGTATCACGTTCGCATCCTGACTTTTTCCCCTAAAAGACATAAGGGAGGAAGAGATTAGAATGAGAAAGAGGGACTTTGCTGCGGGTAAAGACAGGAAAGGGATAGTCAAAGCCTTGATAGGAGAAGTGAGGGGAGCACATTTGCCCTTCTTCGCTAAGAAGAGGGGATCTTGGCAACCCACGGGCTAGAATTGAGGTTAACCAAGAACACAGACTGGGAATGGAGGCAGTAGGAGCCATGAAGAACTGATACGATAGAGCGGGAAGGTCCGCTCATAACAGGCAGAAAGAAGAGGCTGCAGGAAGTCTGAGGACTACTCAATAGCTCCCAATATGTCAGAAGTCAGCCTACTTAAACGAAAAATAGCTTCCCAGCTCTGCAGTAGATCTGTCACGGAAAGGAGAAGGAAGACAGAAATCACCCAAGTCTTCTCTTTTTCTGGAGGCCATTCCAAGCAAGGTTCAGTGATGATATGCACTTTGATATACAAACTGCAACCGCAAAATCCAGCCAAAGGCAAACAAGTCAGCTGCGCATTTGTAAGCCATGGTATGTAGAATTCCCAGGGTACTATGGTATGTTACTGCTTCTTCCCCTGGGGTCACCTCACCCCTTCCCCATTCCTGGGCATACCTCAAGGTTGCTGAGCACGTAGGGAGAGAAGCAAGATTGCACAGTGATTTTGAAACCAGTACAGCCAGCCGTGACAAGCCTATGTGTAAAACTAGCAGCTCAGCTCCTCAGTCTGATTGTAATCTGTTATTTTAGTATAGGACCTCCCATCAGGCAGGATTTATTTTCCTGGAAGAAGGACGAGATACCAGCATATTCTCTAAAGCCAGAGCTTCACGCTTAGTTATATGTAACACTAATCACATGCAAACGCCTTAAAGTAGCACATGACCCAGAATAAAGTGGGGAACTGCAAGCACTGACAGTGGCAAGAAAATGCTGCTTTGAGGAAGGATATTCTTGAGGTACAGTCACTATTCCTCCATTCCCCACAAAAGTTCTTCTCATCAATTTCAATGTAACACCAGAAGCATCACATTTAACGAGTAAGAGAATGGACTTTGGCTCCAGGTAGCTGGACTCCACTCCTAGCTCTGCCACTGACCTGCTGTCTGACCGTCAGCAAATGAAATAATCTGTCCCCTCTTCCGTCCTGCATGTGGCTCTGCCTGTTTGTACTGCACAAACTCCTTGGAGCAGGTGCTGTCTTCAACTGTTTTCTTACTGCTTAAAAAAACACAGGTTCAAATATTTTCACTTGACAAGTCTCATCCATAGCATAAACTCTTAAAAGGATACTGCTGGAAGGTACTCTATGCAGCACAGATTTCAATGTCAAACTTTTCTTCTTTGTTGGGATATAACAAAAATATAATTCTCAAAAATGGAAAAGCAGTCTGACAGCACAGATCCGAGTATCTTAGACAGCCAAGTCTGGTTTTCCCATGATAACTCCTTCGCATTTACTCTTCAAGTCCAAATTTGTTTTTCCCTAGTCCTATAAATAGTATATTTGCATTCTCTTCCCACCCTACACGTACCACGCTTCTCCCCTAGGATGAATTTCATTTTGTTATTTCCTGCACAGACTTTTAACTAAACTACATGGTTTGGCTTTAATAGCTGAGCTGTTGCAAAACCCTTTTCTGAGAATATAATAAAACTTCTGGGTTCAGTGACGCACATAAAAACCCACAAACAACATGCAGGTCTCCAACCACAAACGAGACAGAAAGATAAAGCCAATAGTAAGCTATTCAGTGCCTGCTTGCCAAACGGCACATCCTACTCATCACAAATGGCAAACCCCACAACAGAAGCAGCGATACTCCAACTGCCTTAAACCCACAGAGATGGGAAAGAACAAGAACAGAGACAGGATATGGAGCAGCTGGAGTAAATCACTGTTTACAGGGTGTGCTCCAGTAGAGCCCTCCTCTTCTCTTGTCTGGTGTAGCTGGTCGCCAGGACACCCAGTTCTCGTTTGCTCTAAGAACTGCACATGCAGCAAGGTATGCTCCTGGATGCCCGTTTATCTCCTCCTTACAGCACTTTTAAAATTAATATTCCTATACAGCATATGTGAGAATCAGGCCCAAGATGTTAGGAAAAAACTGCCAAGCTTGTACTTTTTTATTTATTTATACAAAATAAACAGCAGATCTCTTGAGATACAAGTTTGCCCATATCCATGACCTCAAACCAACAGTTGGGAGTTTGAACAACGATGAACAAAAACTAAACACTCGCAAGTTCTTCAGCTGCACTTCTGCAGACATGGCACAAGAAAGCAATGGCATCTGTAAAACTAGTTCACTGACATCAGGGTGCAAAATTCAGGAGTCCTTGGCAAGCAAGGAGATATTGCAAGGATGAGTTGGAAGAATTCAGTATTCAAACTGCAGCCTAAATATTTCTGACCTCCAGTTAATTGATCAGAAATCGCATTCTAACTTAATTTGTCAGAGAATGTTAATAGTTATGGTCCCTAACAAGAAAAACTGTTTCATGCATTTGGGGGTCAACTGTCTCTCAGCTTCTTGTCAATTATGTTTTATTCATGTTTAGAGAAGTGGCATCTTATTCCAGAAGTCATTAAAAGGCAAGCACATTAAACCTACAGCTTTTGCACTTGGCCAAAAACTAACCAGTTTGAATTCAATGCAATTGATCCAAATAAACTGGGAGAAAGGAGCAGAGGATAAAAGAGTTTGCATTTTTCTGCAGTCTGCCCTAGCTTATTCTTATGCTTTTAATCCATGTACCTTGGAATACCCTATAAATGGAGCGATGATAATTATTTTCAATTCACAAAAAAAGGGAAACTGAGGCACAGAATGGAAATTATACATCAAACAAGTTGGGGACAGCCAGTGGGACTCTGCTATACCAAAGTGCCAGCTGAGATTTCTTCAGAATATCAACAGTTTGAGACCAAGCTTGATTCAGTCATACATTGCGCAACGAAATGCCATGTTTTCACACGTTCACAAAACTTACAATGTTCTGCTCACTGATGCCTACAACTTTTCTTGATGACTTGAAACATACACAATGTTTAGAAAAGGGGTTTTTGCAATACCCAAAACAAACAATTGTCATTATTCAATCAACAAATTAAGCACATGTTCAAAAGCAGATCATATTTTTCCCGTCCCAGGAGATGAAATCTCATGAAGTCTGGCAGCTCTTGAAAAGACGATAAATATGAGCTTACACCAATACTTCCAAGCCTACAACCACTTACTGCCTCGCAATTTAACAAGCTGGTGGCTGAAGTTTTAAAAGGATCAGATCAATGTATGACCCAGCTCTTACATGTGGCTAAGAGAAATGCAAATCATTTATCTTCCTTCAGACAGGAATTAATCAGGAAGGAACTCCTCTATTAACCTCCGGCCAAGAACAGAACCCAGAGGGCAAGGGTGCACTCTCTGAAGCATCAGACAATAGCTACTGCTGTAGCAGGACACCGCACTAGCTGGATCAGTATCTCATAGAGTGAGGGAGGTTCTGCATTACTACCTCCTGAAACAAGACAAAACTTCTGAACTCAGAGTTTATCTGCATGGGACACTGGGGAAAGTAAGATGAGTCATTTTAAGGCATCCAGTGAAAGTAGATTCACTTCACACCTTTAGCTGACTGTCATCTATCTTCCCCAGTGCCATTATATAGACAAACCGTGTGTCAGGCAAAAAAAATCTTGAGCAACCTGAGCACTGAAGAGAACATAAAAAGGTCAGAATCTGACTTGCCAAATTTGTTTCTGAAGTCATGCTCAGCAACCATGTGAGAAACTGATAAAGATCTCAACAACCCTTTGGAGACCAGCAGCAATGTGAGTGTACTTCAGGACACTTTTTTTCAAAGTCATCTGAGTTAAAAAAGAAAAAAAGTGCAACTGAGTTGATCCATGCAAAGGAAAGAACTAGTATTTCATTTTTATAGAGCAAGCTATTCTGTATGCAAGGCTGCTTGCTTTGAGGTATGAAAGCTGAGAGCTGGGGAAGGGCCTGTGATCTGAACAAGAGCTCAGAAAGCTGCCGTGCAGATGGGCAGCGCAACAAAACACCACCTTCCTGACCTCGCCAATGCAAGGCACACACAGCACTCGCGCATAAGTACAGCCCAGCAATGAGGGTAACTGCTGAGCGCTTCTGAGACACGGTCGTCAATATCTGCTCTGCCTCCTGTTCCCATCTTTGAAAAGGCCATAAGAACAGACCTTCTTTCACAGGTTTTGGAAGATCACTCCAAAGCAAGTAAGTCACCTGAATACCACCGTTAACAGGGCAGGAATAACAAATTGGTGGAAAGTAGCAAACACCAAAGTAGCAGAAGCGCTGGTTGGTTTCTCCAGTTAGGACTGAAATGCAGCAATGCTAAGTGTGTCCAGAGCAGAACCTTCCCTGGTATGCAGTAAGCAAGGCAATCACAGTTAGTGATCAGAGTGCTGTTGAGCCTGAACACTTACTAATCTGGGGCCAAAGAAGACCCAAAGAAATACACCAGGACGAAGTGCCTGACCAGAGGAGACAAGAATAAGTCCAAAGAATCATTATGCAGAAATAGTGCTGAGGTTTTCCTGGTTTGTCCTGCAGACTGTGCATGGAGCCAGAAGCAGAAGGATGGAGGATCACAAGACATAGCTTCTAGTCTCAGCTCTGCCAGGGATCTGCAGACACAGAGCAAGCCACTTCACGTGTGCCTGCGGGGCCCACTGTTCACCACTGTTCAGTCAACTATCCTGAACAGTTCTGATTCAAAGTAACGGTCCGCAATGCCCTTCAACTAACAACAAATCAACTGTCTCTTCAACTCCTGTACACCACACAACCCAACACTGAGCTGTTCCTTTTGTGAACTTAAGCTTTAAGCAGCTGACTCATTTGAATGCCCCCGGCTATCTGAATTGTTATCATCATCTGATCATAGCATCATCAAGCAGCAACTTAAGTCTCAGAAATTCTCACTTCCCCTCTGTCTTCAAAGAACTAGCTTCTTGTGCATATAGGTATAAAGACAGATTATAACAATGTGGACTGTTCCCTTTCCAGCATAGGGAGAACTAAACCAATGCTTGGTTTTGACTCGTTTAAAACCAAATCTGGTGAAATGGAGTGGGTCTGTACCCTTTTAACATGACATACGCTCATTTTGCAGCGAAAACTCATCCAAACCTGTTCATAGAACATTTCGTTCGACCACACAGAAAACCATCCTTCCCATCTGTGCTTTTATTAGGAACACTCAGATGATGCAGGATTCAGCTGCAGAGTCTTACAATCTCACAAACTTCAAAGCTGCCTTGAATTCAGCATGGAATTGAAACAGCTCTTTCAAGGCAAGCACAAGAGCTGCACAGGAGCAATTGCACAACCCAAAATAAGAATAAAAAGATGCAAAAAACAGTTCAAGGAATTATTTGTATCGTAAAAAATAAGGTCACTCTGTTTCTCACCCACGTGGCTTTGCCTTCAAGAACAACAGAACTGAATCCACTAAAGGGTATTTTGACGTGTATCTTCACCAGCCATATATGAGTAAGGTCAAGCTAGAAGATAACACATTACAAAGAAATAACTGGTAGCAGATTCATTTATGTACTTGAGATGGTAGCTGAGAAAAGGAGCTCGCATACATGTCAGACACTGACTTGCAGTCTGTGAAATTCACATTCTCTTACTTGAACCCAGCTGACTCATTCAGCAAGGAAGCGTGGCAGTGTAAGCGGGACTCCTGTCCAAGATGTGAGGCCGGACTTCTGGTTCTAGCTCTGCTTAAAACGGTAGCCAGAGTACTCACTTCCTTGGGTCTGTTTCCTATCCACCTCTCCACTGATTACACAAGTGCAATCAAAGGCATCAGGTATGTCGGTTACTGCTATGCTGGACCACAGGCACAGTCCCCTTTGAAAAAGTCAGCTTGCAGAACAGTGCCACTGTTTTGAATGCCAAAACCAACTTACGAACATTAACATACTCACAAGACCCCATGCGGTAGCACCTTATTAAAAATAAGAAAGAGGAAGAAGGATTAAAAATAGTTTGCACAAAGTGAAGGAGCAGTTCTAAAAAGAAGACACGAACAACCTATCTTTCAGCCCTCTGATCTAACCACTACATCATGGCAGCATTTACTGCGATGAAGGTTCTAAAAAGCAGAGGAAATCAGAACAATGACATGGATGGGAACAAGCACTCTGAGTGACAGCTGCACCCCAGGGGTACCACTCTGCAGGCTGCACCGTGGCACAGCAAGGGAGCTGTGCTAGCTCACATCGGCTGAAGCTCTATGCATGCAGTTTCGATGCCAGCCTTACTTGCAGCAGTGTCCGCACAGAAACAACTGACAGCCTGATGCTTCTGCAGAACCTGGGTGTCTGGGCTGACTTAAGGACTTTTGGTTTTGCTTATAAAAGAAAAAGGAAACAGTTTCTCAATGCATTGCTAAACAAACCCTGCAGAACAGAACCCAGAACAAGCCAGCAGAAAAGTATACAGAGAAGGTATGCTCTGGGGGGGGGGAAGCCTTAAGAGAAATCAGTAAATAAAAGCACAGAGAGGTAGCGGGATAGGGAGAGATGGAACACACCACATGGATGGATTTTCCTTTGAACTTTCAGTCATGCCTGAGGCTGACACAATAGCCACTGCCCAAACACTACAGTATGTTATTTCTGCTTTGTCAGATGATGCAGACAGCATCATTTCTGGGTCACTTGGAGGCCACATACCACCCCTTTTGTCTCCCCTCCTTCCTTTTTCACAGTCCCAGCAACTGAGAGCTGTAAACACTCTGCTGACGCCTCTCCCCAGCTAAGAGTGAGAGTGGGAAGATGAAACTGCACAATCAAGTGGTTCCCTGTGCCTGTTAACATGATTCTCTCTCTTCAAAGATTTCATCCTAGGGAGGCATCCAAACCTAATGCAGCTACAGGAAGAGTCCTCTGCTCAAATATCAAAGATTTCACACCCACTGAACACTAAAAATTAAAACCCTCCCCCTTCCTATATAACCTGAGGACATGCAACTGCAACTGAATGATTGAGAGCACTTTGCAAGACTAAGAATTGTACTTACCATTTGCTGAGCACAACCCTGCTGCTGCCACATCAGATCTGCAGCTCAGCCTCCTCTCAGCTCAGACCTCTCCAGCACCCATCTAGCTTCTTTAGCTCAACCATGCTTCATTAGGCTTAACTGTATTTCCATATACAGCACAGGCAGACTAATACTTCCTCTTGCAGAAAGCATATACTGAAGGATATCATTACTCCAAACTAGCCTACAGACCTGTTAAGGTTTCCCATCCACTCATGCAATTAGTGCATGTGCCATTTAGCAGACTTATGGATTTACCCTGCTATAAAGAATACTTCTGTCCAAGCACAGCACACCTCCTGTTCTCAGTCATTTGATTCCTTCCACAGGGTCCCCAGATCCTGTATCTGTTCATATGCAGCCAAATCTCAGACAGTTCAAACAAATTGGGTGACCATCTGGAAGAGTATCACCATCAGTCTGGAACATGGTCTTCAACAGCTAAGGCTTCACAAAACCTAGTTCAACAGAGTCTTGGCTCTCAACCAAGGTCTTTCAAGTTAACAAGCATCTGTCAGAAATGGACTAGGCAGAGCTACTCATGCCTTTGGCAAGACAGCAAAAGGATCTCCTGAGATCTCTTCCAGGGATTCTACGTTGGCTGAGACACCAACCCACACTGTAACAGCACTGAAAGAAATCTGGAGAGCCTCAAGAAATCATCTCCCTGCCCCAAGCAAAGATCAGCCCTGAATAAGTTTCTTGACAGCTGGGGAAACCTAAGCTCAGATTCCTCTCCTTCCTATTTCTTGCACGCTCCTAAGCAAACCAGTGCAGGCCAGATCCTGTGCACACTTTAATAGTGAGTTAGGAGCTTACATATTTTGATGGTTCCGCATCCTACAGTCTTCGAGGCTCAGTTCCTGGTTTGTTAGAGCGTACACAGTGCTACCCTACTTCACAGAGCTGGGGAAAAGGCAGGAGTTTACAAGGTGCTCAGATCCTAATACAATACAGGCTTCTCAAAGTACTGCAGGTAAACAATTACTTACCCAACTTATCTGCTGTAGCCCATAAAGTTATACAGAGGTGAATGCAGCCCAAAGATAGGACTAATGCTACACTTCTCCCTATAACTGTTCAGTGTCTTGGCAAATACATTGTCTCTCTCCTCCCATAAAGAAAACAACTAACCCCACATCCCCTGCGGGTTTTACAATGACTGTAGCCAGAAAGCAGCAAGTGACAGAAAGATTACAGAAGGAAAGGAAACACCAGGCCATGTTTTGGGGATAGGGGCTGTGTTGCAACTCATGGATCTTTCTGTAAAATTCAAAACTTTAAGTGCCTTTAAAGATAATATCCTCTTCATTTTTATGACTGCACTAATCATTCTCACTATCTGTAAAAGAACTCTCAGGCATATTTGATTTTGGGGGGGGAGGCGGGAATAAAGAAACCAACAACATGTGCATGTGTAAACTTGCAGCACAAATAAAGAAGTAGATATTACAGCAAAAAATATAAAGCCAGACATTTCCTTCAGCAAGGTCAGGAAGGGAATGACTAATTCTAGGTCCCAGTCATATTCTTGCACTTCCCTTTCCTCTTCATTGCAAGCCTCATCCTGCAAGGTACTGAGCACCCACAACTCTGAGAGACAGTGAGGGACCAAGAGGCAATACCTTGCACGTCCAGCCTGAAAGCTCCCAGTACTCTGTCTGAAGGGACTGAGCTCCTTTAATGAAGCAGTTTACCACCCAGGATGCTGTCCCTAATCCCAAAGCTTCCCCCCCCAACCCCTTTCTCTTCCCTTTGCCTTCCCAGCCATCTCCCTTTCGTCTTACGCATTTCTATTTCTGTAGCCTCAGTAAAATAAAATACATTCACAAACCTCCTCTCTCTTCCATTCCCTCAGGTACTGGCTGGGGAATGAGACAGATTAGCAGCTTGTTCTCTGCAGCACTTGGACTTACTAGCAGACCAAGGGAAGGAAACAAAACACAACAAAATCAAATCCTTTGCTTGTTTGACTCAATTATTTGAACACTTCAGGAGTTCCATCTTCCCCTCCTCCCTCTGACACATGCACACTTCCCCAAACTGCTGCTGGGCCGGAGTTTGGGGAAGAGGTTTATACCAAAAAAGTTTAACTCTATGTAGGAGCAGGTCGCAGGTCTTAGAGCTGACAACATTATGTCTCTGCACCCTGGGAAATCTTAGCTAAGAAACCTTATTCTGTGAAATGCTCCAATTATTAGCGTCTCGCTAAAAAGAATGGATCTATTTTGGCAAGGACTGGGGTCACATTTCTCTTTTCACAGACACTGCGTGAGAAAGCTGCCATGCCTCACAGCTCACATTTTGTTTTTCCAAAAAATCTCCTTGGGGCTCTGTCTTACTGGTTAACATTTGCCTATATGAACCACATGGGGTTTCAATCATCAGTTTAAGTACAAATATAGTATTTAGAGTGGAGTCACCTGAATCCAGATTCCCACCCCATAAATGAACCTTTTTTTCTTTGTGACCCTGAGACTTTCTTCTAAACCAAGTTGTGCCCACTTAGAAAGTGGAGGAAAACAGAGTTGCTGACCTAGTAATAGTTTTATGAGAAAAAATACACAGGAGACGCATAAGCAACAATTGTCCATACAACAGCCAGTACTGCAACAGCTATCAGCCATCATACAACAGCCTGGAAAGATTTTAATCAACACGTGAAAAATGATCACACACACGTACAAAGACAAGCTCCAAGTTTAGCATCTTTAAGCCAGATACAATATCCATTACTTCTGTGAATTTCCACAGATATTCCACACAGCACATTTGTCTCTGTGCCTAGTCAGAAAAGGTGGTGGGTTTTTTTTGGTTGTTTTTTCTTTGTTTTTGTTTCTTTAAGAGAAGGTATTGTCACAAATAGTTTGTTAAAACTAAGACTTTTCCATGAAAGCGATTCAGGTTAAGTTTCTCATTTTCAAAGTGTTCTAGGGAAACAAATTGAAGTTCTCAAAGCATATTTTTCTAATAAAGACCTGCATTTAAAAAGACTTCACTTCTGCATTAAGTGTATAATGAAAGGAAATGTACCAGTTCAGGACCAGAATTTATGCATTTTGTGTGTCTCCAAAAATTATTTTATGCAGAATTTGTGAAAAATCTGAGACTGATTTTTCACTCCCATTGGGGACTGGAAAAAGGTCTTTGGAGCAGAAAAGTTCCCGCATTTGCCACCACTTCCACCCAGAACTCCTGATCACTCCAAGATGCAGAAAACAATCCCAGCGCATCAGTCTGGAGAAACATTTCTACAAAGTGATTTATACACTTGTTCACCTTCATTCCATTTATCTGCTGAGCTCTGCAATTTTTTACATCTTTCACTTTTCATGCTATACAGTCTCCTTATGAAACACTCTTCAAAGTATTTCTTCATCACTCCTTTTGCATTACATGTGCTTAGTTAGATCCCTTTTGTCTTGAAGCATCTCCTCTGATTATCCACTGGAGAGTTAAGTTCAGCAGCCTCTGGGGTTCAGCATTTTTGCTCAATCTCTTGCTCAGATGACTGCATCAGAGGAGGGACTCCGCTGAGTGACAGCAACCAGAACTGAGAAAAACACATGACTGCTTATGAGAAAATAAAAAGCCTTTGTAATAACCGTGTATGCTATTTTGTAATGGAAATAATACTCCCCGCCTAAGGAACAGGGGAAAGACAAAGGGATTCTATGTTGTATTTTTCTGCCTGCAAACTGACAGTTGTGAGTGTTGGATACAAATTCATTCCTTAAGCTTTCAGATTTTTTTCACGGCAGCCAACAAACTCTTCATCATTATACAAAGATCACTCGTGGTTTTTTTCAGACTCCTTTCATTTACAGTATTTAATCTTCATCCTTCCAAAAGGGACATGAATAAGTTACGCATTACTGAAAATACTAATTTCCCTAGGACGCTTTTGAAAACTGAAAAGCCACACCTGTACAATGGAAGACTCTAAATGCCATTGGTACTCTACTACACCTCCTGCTAGGTATGATATAAAACACTGCTGGGAGTAATTCTTCCTACAGCACTCCTCCAGAGTAACAAGGCCAGAAATACAGTGAAGGCCTACAAATGGTTGAGGGATCCAGCAGTGCTGCAGATAGCTTCTTACCTATCTCACAGGCACAAAGTCCGTGCCCACATACAGCTTTCCTAATATTTGGCTTGTTTGAAAATAGAGCACATCAGCTCTCCTTCCAAAGCTCAGCTGTTCTGAGGATTTCCACAAATACAAAACTTACATCTGCTCAGTCATCATGTGATGAGTGAACAAAACAGCAGGATTCCCTAAGTATCAGCACTTTCTTTGCTATCCAGCTTCTGAATCCAAAATGTCTTAAAACAGAAAGCTTCCTACCTCCATCCTTTCTTTATAGTCTTATTTCTCTTCTGCATTTTGGCAAAGGAAATTTATAAATTCAACCAGATTGTTTACAGTATAATCTTGAAAGTGCAAATAATGAGCAGCAGACTATTATTAGCTTTCCAGCTGTGACCTGATTCAAAGAATACTGAAGTTATCTGAAACTGATTTCCCAGATTTACTGGTTTCCCAGAATGCTGAAATAGGTCCTATTCATGTTCTCTGTTACCCTAACAGTACAGTTGACATTAGAGCCTTGTGCTTGGTTAGGTTAGAAACACTGGCATTTCGTAGCTCAATACAAGCAGTTTGGCTGCCCAAGCTGGTCCTCAGCCTAGCGTTTCCCGTTCTGGAGTCCATTTCCATAGCCTGCCCGCAAAAAAACCTGCATGTTGAATCTTGTCTCTACAACATTGCCACTGACAATCATATTCTTCAATTGATAAGAGAAAGGAAGAGGGGAACCTATAGCATTACTCTTACTACCTTGAGGACTTGCCTGCCCTTCTTCCTTTTCGAGTACTCAGCACCTGTTCTTAAATCAGTTACTCCATTTTTAAATGCACCTGCCAAAACGTGATTTCACAGGACATGCAACCGCCCACTGAATTCAGCAAGGCAGTTGCTGCTACCCCCTTGATTCACTGAGAAAGAGCATGGCATTTTAAGTGAGCCTCACTACTTCAAACTGTAACACAGCATTAGATACAGCAGTGCTGCTGTACATGCTGAACAACTACCCGTTCATTCCTCTATCACAAGCTGAAATCTGTAAGGGCAGGATTCCCAGAGATTCTATTACTGAGTTGCTTTTGGGGTCTGCTGCAGTAAAAAAGGGCAAATCTACCCTCATGAAGGAAAATACTATTTCTAAAACATCCACAGTTCTTAAAAATTCAAGTTTGCCATGTATGTTATAGTCACCAGCGCCAAGGCTCGATGTTCTGTTCTCATAATGAGACAAGCAGACTTTGCTCCAAGCTACTGCTAGGAGGACTACTTCCACTGAAACTTCTCAGAAAAAAGGCAGTGGATTCTTTGAACGCATCTGAATATCCTTGGAGGAGAACAGGTGACAAGCCATATAAAAGGGGGAAAAAAGACAAAAAACCATGCACATAAAAGCTTTTATTTCTTTATGTAAAGATGTTTGTACTGCTAACAGTTGTAAGTCTAAGAATAATTTAGCATCACACAGCTGACAGACTTCAGCTCCTGGGAGTGGATTCTCCATTGCTGTATGCCTCTTTCATCCATCATGCACTTTTTTATACTAGCATGTAATACACCAGCAACACACTTCTCCAGAGCAACTAAGAGGTATGCAGCTATAAAAACTTGGGCTCTGCACTGTAAATGGATTCTAAACATGTAACACGTTCAGAAAGAAAAATGTGTTAAAGTATCTTTTTATTTACACCATACTTGATATCAAATATTCCCCACCACTCCATATTAACATTTGTTTCTAAGAGATCAGATGTTTACAATTAGAAGATCTTTACACTACACAATGTATCAAAACACACAAGTATGCCACTGATAGACATCAGCTTTCCATGGCTTCCCAAAGAATACTCACCTCAAATGTATAAGTATTAATACAGGGGTGGGGGCTTCTGTGTTGTGAGGTGGGGTGGTTTTTTTTTGCTTCTTGCAGTTAAAATGGAAGAGGGAGATGGCTGAGAAAACCACTTTTTTTTTTTTTTTTTTTTTTAAGAAAGTCAACTATAGGAAATTGCTTAACTGGAATGTGGCAACTTGCCACATTCTCTGAAAGTGTCTTAAAACAGCAAAACAGCTTTACTTTAACAAGCTGCTATGAGATTGCATTTGGGGATTGTCAGAAAGAACAAAATACACTAAAAACCCCACTCTGTTCAAAATGCTTTGAACCTATAAAGCAAGCTTCCTTATTTCAGATTTTTAGAGGAAAAAAGAAAAACTTTGGTATGTTCTGCCATGCAGTGGGGAACAGAGATTTTCAGTTTGCTCATCAATTTTACAGAATGATTCCAGAGCGCTATGTACAATGCACTGTGACACAAAATAAAGGAATGAAAAATCTGTGCAAGCATAACTAAGATTCAGCTGCCAAGTAGAAAGCAGGTCACCCACAGCTCCGCTCTAGAAAAGACTCCCAAAAAAATTGAAAAATAAAATGGAGTCAATGGATTGTACAAGTTTTCTTTACCTTTCCTCTAAGGCTGGGTGTGTCATTGGTAAGTGGAAATCATACTGAGTTTTCTTCCCTGGTCAGCTCTCTTTCCTTCTCAGAAAACACACATGTAAACCCACACAGCTTATCTTTCCAATTCCTTCTTTTTCTGCAGTCCCATGTGTCCTCAGGTTCGCCTTCCTGCTGTCTCAAAACCAGGAACATTACAGTCTCAGGCAAACTTCTGTGAAGTATAGTTCACTTACAAGTGGGAAAACAATGTAAAGGAACAGAGATCCTCGCCCATGAGGTCTAAGACAGGCCTCCCATCAAGCAAGTATCCCCAAACCAACTCTCATGCAACATGGTAAGTAAGCACATCTCACAATTAGGCTACAGTACAACAAACACAGAAATTCCAATTATGCCTGAGGTATCCTCAGCTGAAGAATCACTTCTCCAAAACACTCCTGATTTCCTAGTGTATAAGTACTCGCCCTCCTAGTGTATTCGCTTAACACTACTGTTTGCAGGAGGCTAAAAATTCTTGAGATTTAACACAGTCTGAGAAATTTACTTCTATGCAATTAAGAACAAGGGAGAACAGCATTCTGGATAGCCAATCACCCAAAACCACAGGAGGGACTTCCCTGCTGCGGATCACAGGTATAAAATCCTCTCTGAAACCCCAGGACCATCCCACTGAAGGAGTCAGTGTTACTATAATGAGAATGAAGGACTAGTTGAAGAAGTTTGGGTTTAACTTGAGATGTGGGGAAATGCTATGAAGCGGAAGAATGGTGTTGCAGCAAGTCTTTATTTATTGCCTTTTTCCTGATTTTGTTTTGGAGTTACTGGGGTGAGCTATGTGCATAAGCTCTACTGTTTTACTCTGCTGTAAAACTGCTGTTCAGTTGCTCGGTTTCTTTGTGTGTTGAATGAGGTTTTGTGCTGGACTAGTTCTCCTTCCTTCCTACTCCCCCTGCTATTCTGCAGGGACATGAACAGAAAGAGTGAGGCAACAGGAAGAGTAGGAGTCGCCTCTGCAGAGACAAAGCAGGATGTGACCTCTGTTCCCTAAATAGGGCACAAATAGTCAGATCATGATATCCAAGCTGGTGTCTCCCTAAAGGAAAGACTATAGCAAGGACCAAAGTGAAGCTGTTAATCCTGGGTTAGAAACTGTGAATTTAATGACATCAGTGGTGCTTTGTAGGAGGAACTTAATTATTAACTGCAAAGAACTTAAATTAGTGACTATTCTGATGGACTCTTGCTAAACTAAGCTCAAACACTCCAGTACTTGAAGGAGCCTCAACTCTACCAAACTTTGATCTTACAAAGTATTGGTGCTGCTCCTACCTGAGAGCATCTAGCTCCTGCAGCCTTGGTGCTCTGCCTGCATAGGACAGAATGTCTGGAAACCTGTGTGACCTGTTTGTCCAGCTCAGAGGCTACCCTTCCCCACTCAGGCTGTGCTGCCCTATTAAACTTTGCCTTTGAATTTAACAGCCTGTGACACTGGTTTGTTTCCATGAGCCACCTGACCCCCGGCTTCCCAGGGCAGCATACAGATTACTAGCTGGAACAAGGCAATGAATTACTGTAAAATAATCTCATCTCCAAGTACAGATACTGAGCTGTACAAAGTGTCTTTTCAGCCTCAAATCTAAGAAACGGCTGCATTAGCATGCAGTTGAGGGAGGCTTTACTGGTAGTAGCCAAGCACCCTTACTAACTCAGTGCTCCCATGCTGGCTATAGTCACAATCGGATTACTGCTGTTAGGACTGGACAAACACTAAAGATGGTACCTTAATGCCAGAAGTTCATACTTTGAGGGTAATGATTCACCTAGTTCAGCCTCTTTAATCTCCAGTCTAGGAGACCACGCCAACAACCTCTGAACATGCCTGTCTTCAAAGCCAGGGCCTTGGGTGATCTTGTCTATGACTGATTTCTAGTAGTATCTTAGATAATAATAGTAATAAAAAAAAAAAGCATTGCAGTTAAGATGACTAGCTTGGTTAGTGGTAGCTAGTATGACTGAACTCCAGAGTAGCTACACCCACATATCTTGACAGGGTTGTGATGGCAGATGTAATTGCTCAGGCCATTAAAGTTGGAATAGCCACATCTGCTAGGACCACTGAAGTCTGACCCCAACCCAGCAAGATAATTCTGTGTATCCTTTATTCAGCTATGCCCTAGCTCAGAAGTTCAAACACATACTGAGGAAAAGCTAAGAACTACTCAATACATCTCTAGGGACTAAAAGGGGAAGCTTCCACTGCTGTTTCAGAGCTTAGTCCTCCTTGTACATCTCTTCTACTGGAAGGGACCTTACTTAGTTTAGTATGGATGACTGTTGAACCAGCATCTTACAGTGCTTCAACTCTATCTTGCTTTTCCTGTTTAGCCGAAACACTTGTGTGTGAAGCTAAGTAAAACTGACATAGAGTGTGTTTATGCTTTCAAAGGGTGTATGTTCTGTGCTGGAAATGAGTACCTCTAACCAGACTGACTCTGTACTACAATAATAACTGGAAATGAACTCTGGACCATCGGCTCCCAGCCACTCTGTGTTAGATCATGTTGCATAAATAATAGCCAAGTCTGGGGGAGGGGAACACTCCTTCAGCGACAGAGAGCTACCTGCCTTCTGCTGCAAAGGCAAATACTCTTCTCACAGCTGCACAAAGCTTCAGACCAGTGATGATATATATGAAATCAACAAACACAGCAATGGGAGAAAGAGAGAGGAAAATACTTTTCAATTACGCAGCAGAGAAAGGAAAGGGATCAGGCTATAAAGCCAACTACTATACAGCTTCACCTGAGCTTGAACCTTGAGACTAGCAGATAATCTGTCAGGAGTGTGCTTCAGATATCCAATCCAGATAAGCGATGCTAAGGCTCCATTTGTCTCATAACCATGCCATCTGTAACAGCCATTCCAATGTGAGAATTACAGTGCAATAAAAGTGCAGTTAAGTCCCTTCTTATCCCAACTGCCACATTGTCCTGTCTCCCAAACACAAACATCAGGACTACAAGCACTTTCTCTGAAATGTGCCTGCCCTAGCTACTTGCCAAGAGGTTAGAAAGACTGTGGGTAGTAGAAATGCCCTCATGAATAGGTGGACTGCTTTCAGTTCCTTTCAACTGAAACTATAATGTGCTCAGCTTTCACAAACAAACATTGAAAAACTCCCTTCTTGTCTTTGGTCATTCTGGAGAATGAGGAAGGATAAAAGAGCATGAGCTGAGTATAGGCAGTCCTCTCTTATTGCAGGGGTGAAATTGTAGAGTACACAACTTCTCACCCCAATTGTTCATTCTGAGGAGCCTTTCAAAACATGCTGACACATCCAGTATATCTACACAATAACACTGTAAATTAGTCTTTTCCTTCACAAAAGGTTCATGACAAATGATGATCTTCAATGAGATACAGTGACCTGCTAAATTGTCTATTGGTCTCTTGAAGGGTTTCCAGGACCTCCCTGAACATCATTTCCTGAAGTCCTACCAAGGCAGACATCTGCACTTACCCACTGAAAGAATGCATCGCTTGTGTTAATGGTAGAGTCACTTTCCTACACGCTATTCTTGATTCCTAACTACACTCTAATAGTTCATTATCAGCCTCAGAAAAAAGTTCAAGCTCTTAAAAATGCAGAGAAAGACCTTAAGAGTAACTGGACTTTAAAGCATTCCTGTAATCATTTCAGTGGTAGAGATTTTAAAGCTAGGTGTGAATAAATGAAATCTTTATATAAACAGTGAATATTATTTAGGTCACAGATAGCAGTAGTTGCATTTTATGGGGGCATGGAAGACGGCATCATGCAAAAAAATATCTTATCACATATATGGTTCAAAAGGAAGAAACACGAGTAAGAGTTGGTTCTGGATGCTATGAAGGGACTCAATGACCTGGAGCAGCAAAGCTAATATACAAAGAGAGGAACAAGGAAGAAGGAATAGAGGAGAGTTGAGAGGAACAAGGAAGAAGGAATAGAGGAGAGTCAAGAGCAAGATACAGGCTTTGAAAGGTGAATACCTCTGATGGTATGCTATCACTGCCAACGTATTATGCCAATTTACTGTGGCATTGGCCCCATACGAGATGCAAGAAAAGTAAGTTAGAAGCCCTTGTCACATGGTCTTGTAATCCTGGCAACAGTTCTTTGTCCTTGTGCAGTGGTGTGGAGAAGTAGTAAACTGCAACTTTTGATACGGAAGCATTGGCCTTTTGAGGGCAGGACGCTTTCTGTATAAATGATTGAAGTTTTTTATAGGTTGGAGACCCAGCAGTGGCACAACAGCTGGAAACAGGGCTCTTGACAACCATTACGTTCCCCTTTAAGCCCAATTTTAAATATTGTGCAAGATAACTACATCAAATTTTGTACTTGGTTGTGCAGCTACAAAGTCTGGACAATTTCTGCATCAATGTTTATAGATCAGATGCACATGGTAAGTCAACCCACAATTTGTTTCTTTAACATGCATATAGAAGAAATAAAATCAGGGTAAAGTCACTGGCCTGATGTCAGATATGGCTTTCCACAGTGTATCAAATATCCTTTCTCCATACACTCAGTTGAGATTTGTGCTTCAAAATGAAGGCATATTACTGTTCTCTGCTCTGGATCAGATCACAAAGCTTCAACTGAGCTGTATTTCTCTATATCAGCACTATGAATCCATCAAGTGAAGCAAGACACCACCAAGAACCTGCAAAACTATTCTTTTAAATCCTACACTGTAAGGAATTTGACAGAAGCAAGAAAGACAAACTCATCTTCAAAAGTACTTAGTAATTTTCCAGTAATGAATGGAACCTGAGTTGCATCTCCAGCCTGCACACTAAGCATTAAAAACACACCCAAGCTTATGCTCATTGTAAATACCAAATAAACATAATAAATACCTGGAATAAGGTTTCCACAGGTGACAGTTCTGTAACACTGATTATGTATCTTCAAACTGCATTTTACTTCAGAGGCTATGTAAACAATAAATGGAAGACGGTTATTGCTGTAAACTTACAGGCATACTTGGATGGAGGCAGACCGGTATCCTCCCATGCTGGGGCTTTCTCACAAAGAATGTGAGCTGAACTGGGAAAAAAGTAATGTTGCTGAAACAAGCATCCAACAAGATGAAAGAAGAAGGGGTATCTTATAGCTGTAAAATTTTCACCACCTTAAGAGACAGGTGAAATAAGGCAGAGAAAGAATCCTTCTGTATTCTAAAAATATGCACTTTCTCAGTTTATTATGCTTTGCTATTTGAGTGTTGTTTTTTATTACCTTGCCCATTCGAGGTAGACCAAGACTGAAGACAGTACAACAGCACTTCTGTTTAAATAGCTGGAGCCTCAAGTGAGGGTCAAGGCCACACTGTTTAAGGTATTCAACCTTGAAAGGCACTTATAAAAGAACTGAGCCAGCAGAGACTAGAGCTAAATTCAGCTCTTACCCTAGTTTCAAACTGCTTCAACTCCTTTGTTTTCAGCACAGTGACATTCAGTTTCTACTACTGTAAAGGAAAGTGGGCTCACATAACGCAACATTCATCCAATGTCAACTGGGCAACCCCAAGGAACACAAGCGGGGTCCTAAGTTAAAGCCAGCTGTACTCTTTGCTACAGTTATGTCACTTACATGATACCTTTAGCATACCAAGTGTTCCATCAAGTGATATGGCTGTAAATAATTTACCAGCAACCCCATAACACTTGATTAAAACCTACTGAAAGAAGATCTAATTAAATTGTCTCTAAAAGAACAGATAATGATATGATGACTGTGTAAAGAGCAGATGGCAAGTAGAAGCTCATCAGAACATGAGAAAATGATTTAGAAGAAGGTACGTTTATCTGTACTGAGTTGCGGTGATCCCCACCTGTCTGATGCTGGCTGTTCTGGAGGTCATTCCTTCATTCTGCCTTTGGGCATCTGAAGTGACAGCAAGAGTACTGGCTGTCCTCATGAGTGGCATTTGGGCACCTGTAGAGTAAGTACCTAATCTCTTAGGCAGCCAGGTTAGAAAGTGTTTACTACATCTTTTAGTGATGAGCAGCAGACAGCAGGTAAAGTTAGGAACTGCATGAGTCATAGAACTGGCAGCCTTTTTAATAAAGACTGTATAAAGGACTGTTGGTAGCAATCAAGCCATTAATGAGTACAGTACTTCACAGCCAATACTATAAAACTTTGCAAGGCCATTAGTTTTAAAGCTGTGTATCTGCTGTACTGTGAAAGATATGTCTTACGGATTAACTAATTGTTGGAAAATACATTATAGGAACATAATGACTACCTTGCCACAAATCCTGTGTGCTTTAAGATAAAGGAACACAGCTCACAGCAGATGTTCTCCATGTCTTTCAACCTCTGAGGAAGAAAAGAGCTCTATTTCATACCTCACACCTAAGAAGAGACATATACACAAACCTAACATCAGGGAGTTAAGTATAAATCTACAGCAACCCCAAAGTTCAAATGCGTATGACCCAGTTCAAGGTTTTGCTTGGAAACTTACTGGAGAAAATACAAACTTTTGTACTCTGTAGAATGAAGTACAATTCATAAGCAGGGCATGAACCATGTGCATGTTGCTTTAATGCTATTGTCTGTTTCCAGTAAGGTAGACCCAAAAAATAAGGCATTTCTTTTCCATCAGCTGACCAGGGTAGAATCAAGGCTCATCTCTTAAAGATGTGTCTCTCCTGATTCTCATGTCTGCATGAGTTTCACTTCTTAGGTCTCTCAGCTACCATTAAAGAGGAATGATGTTATAATCTCAATAAATTCGGACTAAGGCATGTTACAGACTATTGCAGACTGCACTACTGGTATGTCACAATGCAGGCTCTAAATCCTATTCTACAAATAGGCCAAACTGGGACAGCCAGGCAGCAGCAGACATGCTGTAGAGTTTAAGAAGAGACAAATACTCTGGCCTAGAAGTCATGCTTATTTCAGGCTGGGATAAATCGATACACACCTCCAGGATGGGTCCCTGTCACTAGGCACGGTAAAACCAAGATGATTTTTCGAGTAGCAGATAAAAGTTAGGGTAAACATATGGATTAGGCTAAGTGCAGCAAGCTGAGTGGAAACTGCTCTAATATAATCCTCAATACTTTTTTAAAAGGTAGCAATGCAGACACCCAGAAGAATAGCTCTCACCCATATAAGCCTGCATTAGAGGATGCAATACCCAAAATAAATCATACCTTCCTCATACAGAGTTCATGCCAGCCCTCAGCCACAAATGCATATTTATAGCCCAATTTGCCAGCACCTGGAAACAAGTTTCTTTTGAAGAATATAGATTGCTAACTACCTTCCCCATTCCCCAACAGCAAAGGCATAAATAAAAATGGAAATGAAAGCAACATTAAGAGATATTAAAATCAAAATTCAGCAGGTACCCAACCACACCATTTCTAGACAGATTTGGAGGACAGCCCTTCAAGGGGACAATATTCATCAAGGCAAGAGATTTTTCCAGTCATTCACTTGGGAGTTAGCTGCTGCACATGCAACTGCAATGGCAGGGGCACTGTGATCCCCAAATTACCAGAGACCAGACAGGAAGTGCTTCCTGCTTTGGGGTCAGACCCTTAGCTAAAGCAAATAGGTCCCATTTCACATGAATTCTTACATGAAAAGGATATGAGACCTCCTGAGTGAAAGTGTGTGTTGTGTCACCAGTGTGATGGGTGAAGGAGGGGTTCTCTGACAGTATTAAGTGCCATTATTCTCATTTTACAAATAATCTTCCTGTACCCCACAGCAACTGCCCAGGTGACTTGGAAAGCTCATGAGAACTGAACCATCCCTCCTGAGCAGGGAACCACTGGACTGGATCAACCTCCCTCTTTCTGCCCATCTCTCACTCAGCCTCAGATTTTAAACTGTGAAAGGTCTCCCCATTGTTTTGCAACCTCAGAACAAGACAGGCAACAGTAACTCTTCCGCTAGTTGCAGAAATGAAGGTTCAGCCTAGTCTCCGAGCTTGTCTATCCCAGTTGAGGTAACAGAATCTATTGCTCAGAGACAGGCTTTCAAAGTAATTAAACACGATTCTGGTGCAGCTACATGAGATCAAAGTAAAGCTATGCCATGTTACCCACACTGATCTTACAGAAGCTGCAATCTGTTTGCAGTCAGTTACATTGGGATTGGGTACATGCCCGTTTTTGTTAAGGGAGAAATTGTTAGACTATCTCGCACTTCGAAAAGAAACACTGCAAAACTCAGCCCTCTCTTTGGTGGTTCTCACAACTGCTGCTGTGCAGGTTAACTTGTAAAGTACGTTTCCCAGAACGCCTATCATTTAAGGACAGGAAGGTCACGCACTTTAGAAAGTCTTATCCGTGGACAACTCAGCAACCACCTGCACAGCAGCATGGAAACCATACTACGCTCTCCCATGAAGAGGAGGCTCTTTGGACTACTGAATAAACCAATACTGCAAAAAGAAATAGTACCAGGACTTCTTAAAGGAAAAACTCTAAAACCATTTTTCCCAAATAAATGAGCCTTTATTACTGATAAATTTCAAAATCCCTCATCCATCAGGGTGGCTCTCCAATTTTCCCCATGTCCTCTGCCCCAAAGTTTGAGGCCAGATAAATCTCAGAGCCACAGCTACTTGCATTAAGGAGCTGAAGGCTCAGCATTTAGAAGAACTCTAAAGAATTCTAGCAATGCGAAGACTTGCAGTGCTTGCCGATACTGTTCCCACACCACTGAGACTTTGTCAGGAAAGCTGACAAAGACCACGCTGCTAACCCACCCTGCAAAATACAGTTTGAATGCGGAGACTTTATTCTCTGCAATATAAAGAGGCTGTGCCTGGTATGGAAGAGACCTCACACCAGGCTCCTCTTGTCAGGAAGACAGAAAAGGCTAAGCCAGCCTATTATGTAGAGGATCCATGAGGAGTGAAAGGGAGAAGCAGGGATCAGACCATGCATTTCCTCATGCATATCCCCTTCCCCCCTGCAACTTGGTTTTACAGCTGCAGGAAAGATCAAGCCAGAACTGTGAAGAATTGCTGAGTCAGGCTATCCCCGTGGGGCCTTAGAGAGGCTGTCTGCAACGTTTAAGCCAGAGGATAAAGCCTTGTCATAAGGCCGAAAGCTGAGCAGCTAGAAAGACACTGCAGGGTAGAGACAGTCAAGGGGTATGATGCACCCACTGCGGGCACAAGCAGGACTCACTAGGCTGAACGTACATGGTGGAGCCCTGCCGAGGAAAGATTAAGAACCAGAAGCATTTTGCATTAAGAGAACTGGAAAGAGGATGCAGGTTAAGCCTAACAGAAGAATTTAGCTACTCGTGGCTAAGGTCGCACAACGAAGACCAGAAACCAGCACAGGTACTTCTGCGAGCTCCCCAGCAGCCTGCTCAAAGCTATTCTGACATACAGCAGTAATCTGAGAACGATGCCCCAAAATGTGCCTCAGGCACAGAGTTCAGGCTCCCACATCGGGAGCACTTCCCATTTACCTGGAAAGGAGTCTGCCTTTAGCCCTGCAAGGAAGAGCCAGCATTCTGGTCAGAACTTCAGCTGCCTTAATCAGATGTTAAACTCTGAGGTGAGGCGTTAAGAAAAACTGGCTTCTGGAGCTAGACAAGTAACAGGCATTATACATCCCTTCTCTTCCCAAAGACCTGTACATCAGCAGTGCATTAACCCTGAACTCTCTGGGCAAGAGCACCCTCAACAGTGCGCGGTCAGCATGCTTCAGAGCTCTTAGTGCTCAGTTCCTGCAGGACTGGGCATGCCGTCACAGAGACACCTGAGCCATCAGCACTGGCTGATGCTTCCTCTCCTCAGTCTTCCTCACCCCCCATTCCAAACAGCTCCCAGCTGCTCCACAGCATCACAAAGCTGACTACCACAGCAACGATCAAAGTAATTTCTGTACGTGGCTTTAAGAAGGAATATCTTGTAGTTGTCAGCTCTACAATCTCTTCCCTGTGCTGCCACAAAAAACTGAGTGCCTCGAAGCCAGATGTTAAGTCTCTCTTCAAGTCACCCTTCTTGGCAAAACAGTTCAAAAGGACACTGAAGAATCTTAGTAAAACACTACAGGCAGGATCTGCCCCTTCATTAAGGCACACAGCAAAGGCAGTTCAACACGACTACAGAGAGGAGCTGCAAGGAACACTCTGCAAGGAACACTACCATGGACTTCAGCTAAGAGCAGTGCTGCATCACCACCGCATTGCTGCTGCCAAAGTACTCATTTCTCACTCAAATGAAGGGATAGACACTACTACCTTCAATTTGAAATCTTATGTTGCGAGGTATCCATTAACTTCAAAGCTCTTTGCCTCAGACCACAAACTAGTTATTCTTGGCAACCAAGACAATTTGAATAACACAGTAAAAAAAAAATAAGGAAAGAACACATCAGTGGAACTGCAGCATGCCTTGGCAGCAGAATGGTGTTGTAGATTTAGTTTCCATAAGAATGAAGAACTAAATATTAGTGTCACCCTAGTAGAAGTATTCAGCTAGGTCTTGCTAAGTTAGCTACACCTCCAGTTGTAGACTGGCAGATGATAACGGATAAGGCCCACTTAGTTAGATTCAAACAGGTAATTACTGCTACAGAGGTGCATTCAACATCATTATAAAAAACACCTTCCTCAAAAGTAGGATTGTATTTCCTACAAATGCAGTCTCAGCACAAATCCAGCCAGTGTTTCAGCGCAGTAGCTGAAGACCTGGGCTTAGAGCAGCTCTCCTTTCTCCCTCCAAACCTTGAGTTTCCACAGACTCCACTCAAGTCACTAGCCACGACTGCAAATAGCCCAGAAATTTAGGGTGCACTGAGAAGTGTCCCACAGAAACTCGGCCTCATTATACCCATATGAAATACCACCAATACAACAGTGCTTAAATGAGGCCTGTAGCAGTCAGCCAGTGGTTCTACAAATACTACACTTGACCCACAAAGCAAGACCAAACCAGTTTTAACACACATAATATCCTGGCTTAATACAAACAGGGCTGACTAGCCCTTTGGTATCTACTCTGGGATTTCTCCCAGCTTAGTTGTGTGAGCAAATGCTAACAGTCTTCGGTGTTTGTGCTCACCTTGGCTTACTTCAACACTATGACCTCCTTCTTCCAGATTGCTTACAGACACCCTTGTGTTTCAAAGGAAAAAGGGGTGGGGGGGGTGGGGGAAGAAACCTTTCTTTTTCCAAAGGGGGCAGGTTGAAGGCTTATGCAAACCTCCCCAAATGGATCAGTCTCCTGATAACAATACCTGTCTATTTTAGTCAGTTGTTTCCTTAAAACAAGGGAGAATAGACAAAGGCATATCTTCCAGAATTCACTAAAATGAAGGGAAAAAAATACTGCATCTGATCTGCATCAAGAGAGTTTGATACTACTGGCTGGTGCTGGTCTGAGGCACTTGCGAACTGTCTATAGAAATTGTGGGAGAGTTAAAAGTTGTAAGTCTTCATAAGAAATGTTTTACTTTGTGGAAAGTTTCAGTTTTGGTCCGAAAGACAAAAAGCCCGAAGACTGTAACATTTTGCTCGGCAGATGAAGAACAGTTTTTAAGAGGGATATGTCTAAAAAAAGTCAGGAAGCTTTAAACAACAAAATCTTACTACTTCTCATTTCAGTGGAGCTATGCATCTGTATCCTAAGGCAGGATTTATTCCTCTTGCTTACTCTAAAGGTAAGAAGAAGAAAACACTGCTCTGGAAGATGAAAATTGTTGCTATAAAGTTCTCCGTGCTTTAAAGATGGGTAGGGAAACAGGTGTGGGGAGGTTCTCCTAGAGCACCATAGGCAGCCTAAGGGGCACTGCGACACATCTGCCGGTAACTGTACTTACTGACAGATCCATTTACCTCCACTATCTAGTATCTTTTAGTGGTGATGCCTGGTTGAAGTTCTCAATCTGTAAAACATAATTATTTCTTCTTTTCAGTTTATTCAACATCATTAATAACTAAAAATAAAAGCTCACACTGGAATCTGCAAGCCTCAACAATAGCCCACACACACAGCAGCAATGAGAAGCTCAAGACTTCCTTTCTAAATTTAGATTGCTTCAAACAGAAGTGAAAGTTCTTTGATAAATCAACAAACCCATGTTTTAGAAGCACATAAGGATAGTAGAATTGGGCAGGAAGTGCTTGCTTGTCCTGTTAAACTTACTTGCAAAAGGCTTCTGAAGATTTTCAGGGACCCAGACCCAAGGCTCCTGGCTGCATTCTGAAAACCGTGGTCAATTACCTGTTTTGGCAGCATCACATCAGACCAGATCAGAGCCTGGATCTGCTGCATCCCAGCAAGATTCCTCACTGTCATGCTAATTACTGCTCTAAAGTGGATCTTGCAGCTTCTGCTATTAGAGCTCTTCCACCTGGGATAACTAATAATGATATCAGAGGCACTTTGTAGCCCCTGATCAAAGCACGATTCCTTATTCTGCTGATTAAGTGTCCTGTGATTCGCCTCTGCTTCCCCAAGATGCACACAGTACAAATTAGATTTTCTCTCTAGGCAGAAAAGGAATGACAGAGATCTGGCCTCTGTTCACTTTAGAATACATTCCTGAGATAAGACAGCTATATTTTAACTTTAAAGCCAAATATAAAAGTACCAAAAGCAAGATGGAGGCAGTGGATCCAATTCTGCCTGCAGAACCCTGAAAGCAGACAGGGAATGGCTAATAGGCATGAAGCAGCTTCATTGCAACTGTTCTGAGTTACACCAGCAAATACCCAGGGAGGTTCTGCAGAGGATGTTTGTAATTCCATTTACACTGACATTAAAATAATAACTACTGTTCAACTATCTTCTGGACAGTCACTGCCCTAACTTAAGGCAAGCTAGCATTTCGCATGCAAACACAGCATAGCCCGAGTGGTGAGTCTCAGTAAACTCAGAATTAGTCTTTTAAAACATAGAGCATCAAGACAGATTCTCCCTACTGAAATTTAAAACTAGGACATCCTGGTCAGTGGCTTGTTTTGCACTGTGATGGGCCAGGGCATCCTTTATCTCTGTCTAAGGGGAGGGTTCTGAAGATGACACACTCACAGAAAAAAAAACTTCAAGACCATGACAAGGAGTCACCAATCTTATTCTTAGACAGAGGATGCCATGGGCCTCCAGCAGGGTTCAGCCCCAGCCCTCAACACTGTCCCTCCGACCACCTCCCCAAGGATAACCAGAAGAAACACATGAAACTCCTTGTTTTCTCATTTTAGGAAAATCATTGCTAAAAAAAAAAAAAAAAAAAATCACAACAGGAAGCTGTCTCTTTTTTTCCTCTCATTCATTAAAGCATGGAAAGCGTATTTGAGTCACAGCCATCTAAGCACACATTCTGTATGTGCCATCTGTTACACCCCCTTTCCCAAATCACTTCTGGCTGACCAAAAGTGTTGTTAGTCAAGCTACAAATTTCACAACCTGTATTTAGGTGGGGAGAGTATTGAAGAGCTGGCTGGTTTTACCTGCCATTCTGTCTTTACTTTGTAGGAAACAAGTAATTTTAGGTATTTTGAATGGTATCCTGATAACACCTGAGAAGGCTCAAACAGAGCCAAAGCAAGTAAATATTCTGGCTTTGAGTTCTGTTTTAGTCTTTTCCACACTAACACTAATATCCTTCTGCTATCATGTGCTTTGCCCACTATGCCGAACATCACAATCCCTCTGCTAGGCTAAACTTCTACACTTCTGCAGCCAGCTGCAAGCTATTTCCATCTAGTATCTCTTCCTCCTCCCTCCCCTTTTTTAAAAAAAAACAAAAACCCAAAACACTCACTTCTTGGAAGCAAAACCACTAGCCAGCTCCTCATCTCCTGTGCACAGCAATTTAAAGCATCACTATATAGGTCATGTTGCTAGTTGAACAGTCTTGAGCTCAGGTGCCCAAGTCCAATGAGATTTGCATCTTCCATCTGCCTACAGCCCCAATAATTCAGACTTAAGATACATGTGCTGGACTTAAGAGAAAGATGAACAAACTACACCTATTATCAGACTGGGCTGTGATACACACATGCCCAGAGAGATGAGGGCCTAAGCTAAGGTTTCAGTTTCCACCTCAGGAATGCTCCAGTGTGAAGTTTAAACAGCTCGTGCAAAAAGCAAGTTTACAACATCAACAGCGAGCTCAGGCACAGAACCGGTGACCGTCAACTAGCACAGGTTCAAGAACACTACAGCTGCACCAACAATTACTTAATGTTCCTTGGCATGTATACAGTGGGAGTACAGCTGGGCTGGGACATGCCTCTGGGATCTGTAGGTGGCACAGGAGCTCTGTGCAGCTCTGGCTTAAAGCAAAAGACATACCTGACCACCTGTATACTTTGGTGGTTCTCAGCTGTCCTCCCACCTTATCAGCAATACAGAGTTTCTCTAGTTTAACTTGGGACTGATCCTGTCCTAGGTTCTGGGGGCATGGACTACAACCCACCACCTGCCCTCACCTGAGCTATGCCAATAAGTAATAGCTGCAAAGACAAGCCAGATTGCCAAACTGTTTCTTAATCATCTTGAGCTAGTCTTTGACTAGGTTCAGACTCCCACCAAGAAGCAGGAGTGCCTACAACACTTCTGTGCACAACTGCTCACAAGTTATATCTTGGAAGACCTACCCATTTCTTTTGGAACAGATGTGTTTCCAGATTCAAAGAACCTCTGTTCCCCTGATTTGCTTGCTGTGGCAACACTGGGCGACTGGTAGAATCGACTGTGTGGGATTACTTCACAGGAACGAGAAATGAGCAGGGAGGGAAGTCTCTAAGAGATTTCCGAGTCAGTATCTCTGGGTGGTGTCATTTATACATCATTTTGTGCCTTTTACCACAGCAGTAATCTAGCCAATACATTCTCCAACCCCCAAAACAGAGAGAGCTACATTTGCTTTCATTACAATTTTCCTTCTAGTAAAAAAAAAAAAATAAATAAATAAAAAAATCCCCTACGGGCTGAAAATAAGGATAAGAAATCTTAGCCTGAAAGGAAAGGTGAGGGTTTATCCCGCAAGCATCTGAAATACTACATGGTCTATGCTGGAAGTATCATTTAAGCATAACTATTCCCTAAATAATTTGGTGTGTCACATGACTTCTTTTTAAGTGTTCCTATTTATGAACAAAAACAGGTGATAAATTTGTGTACCACCATGCTGACTCATAGCTGTAAATGTGTCACTAGTATGCAGCTGTAACACTGATCGGGGTTTTCCTTGTGTGAAATGCAGTTAATAGCTAGCATTTGAACTTGAGTAGTAGACCAAGTTCTGCTCAGATATCTGTGCAAGCTTGGTTACATCCATGAGTTTAGCTAGATACAGCTGAAGTTCAAGTTGGGCTACTTCACTGATTAGATCAATTCTGAAAATGCAATAAACATCTGAAATCGTATGCGGAGACTGAGGTTTGTCTGGCATGACAGACTATGGGTTCCTGTGAGTGTGTGTAGGCACGTACGTACATAGGTCTCAACTCCAGGCTCTGCTAAACTTCTTTATTTGAGGTCCATTGCCGAAAAGGGTCTCCAAGCTGATTCTGCATGAAGATGAGCAGGAATAATTCTGTTTTAACATAATCCAGTAACCACACAAGCAGTCTTAGACAGACAGAGGCAGCACAAAGCCTTACTCTGATAATTCCTTTCTTGCTTCCCAATCGGTGCATCATAGAATCCAACTCAACGCGAGAAGTACGTACAGACCTTGACAGAAAACTGAACAGAGTCCTTTGTCGTATCTTCATGATAACCTACTCATCAGAGCTTGTCCTGGAAACTCCAAGTAACATTGCTGCTGACTTTGTGACATTTATTCAAAATCAGTCGTAGGAGATGAACTAAATTCCCTGATGATGTGCAAATTCTGATCATATACAGAGACACATTGTCATAAAGCAAAGATGATGTCTACAGACTTCATAATAATATACGGTTCTCCCTCCTTCCAAGTCAAACAGAATCTCTGTTGAAGCCTATCTTATACAAACAAGCGCACAAATTTAAGAAAAAAGAAAGAGTCCTACAAAAAAGAAGATACCTGCAAGAAAAACAAATGTGTTGCATATATGCAACAAGTAAGATGAAGTAAGAGACTTTCTTCTCTTACATAAGACCTGCTGGAAAAGGAAGTCTTTTCAGCTGAACAAGGCTCATAAACATGTGGCTGCAGGTTGCAGTTCGGCCTGAAAAATTCACTACTCCCAATTCACAAACACACAGCCTTCCTTTCCTTACGCGTACCACATGCCCAACTTCCAGTCTGCAAGTTTGGACAATCAGAATTCTTCTTCCTCTCCTCTCATGCCTCCCCCCATTTTCAAAGCATTTGTCTCTGCTTAGAGATTGCTTGGTAAGAGATAAGCCTTCTCTAGCCAAATTGCCAAATGAATCGAGATAATGCCAAAGCAAGTTCAAACATATTTAATCCACAGGTATCATTCAGCCAATATGAAAGACTGATTTGTGGAGTAGTAGACTTACTTGTGACACAGAACAGCTGGAGTCAGACTTTCAGATCTGGTGGTGTATTTTCTGGAGGTGCTGAATAGAAGATATTCCTGAGGAAGGAGTCAAAAGTGATCTTTGCACACGGGGCCAAGAGTGTCTCTATCACAGTCACAGTCCAGCCAAAGAGCAATGAGGACAGTTTTTCTTAAAGAGCAGGCAGATCTTAGCAACGCATGCTGCCGCCCCACCCTGACACTCCCACCATAACCAGTTTGGAGGCAGCTTCCATGCCAGAAACACTACAGTTAGTTCTTATGATGTAAGAACCAAGGTAGAAAGAAAATACATCTGCAATCTAAATACACTCTAGGTCTCAGTTCAGCCTGCTCCTGCTTCATCTTTGCTGCAGTTAAAAGCGCCAGCGGGAGTGGGGAAACGTGTCCCACTTAGTCTGGTAATTCCCACAGTTCACCAAACCAGCTATGCTGTTTCCAGCAGAAGAGACTGAAAAACCATAGGAACCTTCCCTGCAGCCCACACATAAGACTGTATTCTCCTCCTCACCTCCAACAGACTGGCTTGAGCTGCAGTGTTAGACGTTCCACGTGCTTCACTACAGATGTCAAGTCTAGTCCCATTATCAGCTTCCTAGCCAGAGAAGTTAATCCAGAAACATACTGCTTTTACAAAGAAACACGGCTGAAAATAATATGCTTCTAACTTTGCAAAGCCAGGTTAGGAGTCATGCAAGGGATTAGTGTAGGGACAGAGTTAAAGACTGACAGAGTTGTTTCTTTCCAAGGATACTTGGAGCAACATTGGATGCTCACCACATGGCAAGACATTTTTTGCTCTCTTGCGTATGGGTTAAAATTACCATTATTTTCCATTTCAGTTTTGCAGCCGACTTGAGAAGTGAGTAAACCTGTTAGGACAGAACTGAAAGCAAGCCATATACCAAGGCGTTGGGTAAAGAGAAAAACACTCAAGCACTTATTTGGCAGAACATAAAAACTTTTAAAAAAATACAAGACCTTGTGGCATCAGAGAACCTACTCTGCTAATAACCAAACTAACACAATCTACTTTCCACTACAGGGAAACTCCCTGCCCTTCTAAGAAACAGCCTTCCTCCCATATGAAACAGGGTCAGCTCATGTAACACATCTACACTCAACACATTATTTGCAAGCAATTCCCATAGCCTTTTCTTCCCCCCACTTCTTTCTGTATTACTGAAAGTTCTCCCTGCACTCATTTGAGCTATCATGAGTGCTTGTCTTTACCTGTCAAGGTCTCAGTTTGAAATCCTTATCTACCATGTGCTTTATTATGAGAAGACCTTATACACAAGAGGAATGAGGAAGGACTTAAAGCATTTCAGTAAATTGGGAGGGACATAAGCATGCACTCAAGTACCTTTAGTTAGGCTGATGTTCTTGACTTTGAAACACGCACACATTATGAGTCATGTGGTATAATACATGACAGCTGTCTAAGCTGTGAACAGGCACAGAGGGACATGGTGCCAAAAGGACCAACCTAGTATGTCTAGTGCAAAAAATAACATAACACAAGAATTTAGATGAATTTGCACTGGTGTTTTAGGCTACTGATTCCATTCACATTACTTCAGGGCTGCGCTAGCCTTGGAATTAGAAACGGCAATAAGCATGCACTGCTGTCTGACCTGTGCTGGTATAGTTTAGACAGCCACATCCACCAGACAGTATTCACCCCAATGCATGGCTGGTCTGAATGCCTGCAGTATACTGATATAGAAGATTGTGTTCAAGGAGATATCCCTTCACCTGTTAAGTTCACCGGTTTGACACCAAAACTAGACATTACAGAACTTTCAGAGATGTATGAGCTACATGCAAATTCTATTATGGAAGCTTCCCTGCCTTCTTGTCCCTTTGAATAAAAACAAAAAGTGAAATCAATAAGCTGATTTTTTACTTAGTATACTGGACTGTCTTCAAATCACACCCATGCAGCCTCACATTTGGCCTCACGACCTACTTCTTCAACTTCCAGAGTCAAGTCCCCTCCTTTCCCAAACTAGTACTTCCTGCTTCCAGTTTGCTGTTTTTATCCATCTCATGTTTTATCATTTCCTTGTGGCTTTGCTACACAGTTTACCAGTTATACTGATGCAGCTAAGTTTTCATAATTCTTTTTCCATGAAAAAGTTTCTGCACAAGAACAGAAGACACATGTAAATTCCAATGCAAAGTACAGATGAGGCTTGCAGGCCCAGCAACCATACCACTAGTAGACAATAATCACGACCCACAGAGCCATTCGGCGACTTGTCAAGGCCACCCAGAGAACCACAGCAGGTATCGCAGATCTCTGAGCTCCTAGCTTCTGGTTAAACTACCAACTCTTGAGGAGCTGCCTACAGTCTGCACAGAGCTGCGCACCGCAGTCAAACCATCAGTAACACTGGCTCTCTGCAATATCGGAGGACCTGTCTCTACTGATGTGATCTGATAGGCAAATGCCTATGACCACACATGCATTTCTGACATGTTAACCAAGGCACAATAATTACACCGTGTAATGCCACAGGCAGGCAACCTGGTACTTGAGATAACACTGCAGCCCACCACCCTCTGATGCACCGTGGGAAATTACAACTTAGGGAAGTAAACACAGACCCTCATCTCCTACAGTCTGGTTCTCTGCTCTCCATCTGTAGACAAACTCACTGCAGACTGGTGCAGAGAGTTAAGCACAAGACTTGGGCTACGCTTGACAACATGTATTTTGGTACAGGCAACTGAACAGAGCAAAGGGCACGGAGTCTATATCCATGCCCATGGCTTCATGTGTTGGCAGAGATCCAGTACTTGGTTGAATTCCCAGAGAAATCATATACTGGACCGTGCATCAAAGGGAATTTTTTCAGCTAAGACTTTTTCCAATCATAAATTTTATGATCATCAGAGAATGTGGCACACATTTGTTTAAGTAGATACATGTTTAAAAGGAATGCATGCACACAACCGACAACTATCACTAGAAACAGCTTTTGTTGCTTTAAGAAGAACCTGAGGATGCTAGCAGGCCTATATCCTTTGTGAATAAAGGCTTCCTTTTAGAACAGGTCCACCAGCAAAATACTGATGATCGTTTTCCAAAATGATGCTGATTGACATTGTTTAAGCAGTAAAAAGGCCATCAGTAGGGTTGCCAAAAGCCTACAGAAATACTGTTTTAGAACAGCCTTTTGAACACTATTTGGAGGTGGGAGGAAGAAAAAGAATGCTACAAATTTGAAAAAAAACACAAAACAAACAAACAAAACCACAAAAAAGGCAGAGGAAGAAAAAACGAAGAATGATAGATTTCCAAGAGGTTGTGCCAAAAGCTACCTACCACCTATTGTTTCACAATTTTTTTCCCAACCTTCATTTCTCATGTGATGGATTTTGCAGCATATGTGTTTGTTACAGTTACACTGTTCTAATGATCTTTCTTTCTGAAGGCCCAATGCTCTAGTATCAGGCTAGAGAAAAGGACGATCAGCCTTTACATGAAACTTCTATCAAAGAAGAGGGCGAGGGGGGATTGTTTACTCTGCTTAGAGCAACACTACCTGCACACAAGGTAAAAGGAAACATTATTTAAGTATCTAAAGGTCAAACAAACCAAGCAAAAATAAATCTACATTCCCTTTCTAAATACTTCTGCAGACTTGCGTACAGAGTGAGCCCTTCTTTAAAAGCATCACAACAGCACATGTTTTGTGCTTAAAGAGTTTCACATAATCTTTCTAAACAGCAAAACATCTCTCCAACCCGGACCGTGATGCTGTTTGCCAGCCACACCGAGGGAGTGAAAAGGAGGATCAGATCAGATCAGTGAAACTGAGCCAGGGATAGAGAGGCAGGCCCGGAGTAGAGGGCAGGAACCCTCAGAAGCAAACACCAAAGACCAGAGGGAAAGCGCGAGTCTATCCAGCTTCCCGGGACAGGCGATGCGGCGACCCGCCTTCTGCCAGGGAGCCTCAGGTCACCTCTGGTCCCCACCTCACGTCGCATCTACCTTCACAGTCACGCCGGAACCCAGCGACAGGCCCCAGGGCCGCGCAGCGGGGCGGGGGGCGGCGGACCACGAGCACACGCAGCTCCCGCTCCCCCCCGCCCCCGGCGAACCCTTCTGACAGCCCGGGCCGCCCCACGCCCGCCCCGCCGCCCCGGGCCGCGGCACCCACGGGCCTGCCCAGCGGCTGCCCCGCACCTGTCCTCCCCTCTCCTTTAGCACCACGCTCCGCGGGACGCCTTTCTAGCGGCGGGGGGCGGGGGGGGGCGCCTGCCACGGGCAGCCTGGCCCCACGGCCGGGCAGGGGACCGACACCCTGCTGACAGGGCTGCAGTGGGACTGGGGGGGGGGGGGTGTCCTTCC
>JAVKLA010000084.1:1404175-1427901 GCA_034782735.1 Sagittarius serpentarius
GGCGGGGGGGGGGGAGCAGCAGGGAGGGAAGGCGGGCAGCCGGCGGTTCGCTCCGCCCCGCCTCGCCTCGCCTCTCGGGCAATTACCGCGCATTAACATGCACGACGGCGAGGCACCGCGGCCGCGGCCGCTCCGCGAGGGGGCGCGGCGCATGCTCCGCCCCTCCGCCTCAGCGTCGCCCTCCGCCCCGCCTCAGCTCCCGCCTCAGCCCCTCAGCGCCCGCCTCAGCGCCTCCTTCTGGTCTCCTCAGCCCCTCAGTGCCCACTTAAGCGTCCCTCCGCCTCTCCTCAGCCCCTCAGCACCCACCTCAGTATCCCTACTGCCGCTTCAGCCCCTCAGCGCCCGCGTCAGTATCCCTGCTGCTGCCTCAGCGCCTCCCTCCGCCTGCCTCAGCCTCTCGCTGCTCTCTCAGCCTGCCTCAGCCTTCCCGCAGGTATGTCGGCACTTGTAGGTCAACCTTGCAGAGCCCCAGGCGCTGGTCTGCTGAAGGAAAAAGGGTCGGGCGCAGTGCTGGGCCTGGCCAGCCCACCCGGTGGTGTGAGGGCCCGGCTGGTGGGTGCAGCCTCTCGCTGCGGACAAGGGGTCCAGCCAAGCCCCTCGCGCCTCTTGGAGCTGGAAGGAGCGCTGTGCGCAACACAATGAGACAAGCCCATCCGTGTATCTGCAGACACTACATGCCACAAGGACCTGAAGTTCCAGGGGTTAAAAACAGCATCAAAATGGGGTTGCACATGTTCAGTGCCATCCCACAGGAGCCCCTTGTGCGTTTCCAGATGGAGTGGTCTGCTGTGGCCATGGCACAGGCAGAGCTGTTGAGGCTGGAGTCTGCGGTGTGGCATGAGCAGTTACGGAGTTCACTGACACTGGTGACGTCTGTGCCATTACACTGGCACAAACCAAGTGCTAGCTATAAACAAGTCACTAAGGCCATAGAGAGTCTTCCTAAAACAGCCTTTCCCAAATGTTCGATAGATCAATCAGGCATGTTTTATTTGACATAAATGTTTACTTAGTAAAGAATAAGTGCAGGTCTAGTCCATGAAGGGGGCATTATTGTAAGCATCTTTTAGCAAATATAAATACTTGAGTGCGATCAATAGTTGTGTGGGTTCATTTCATGAGTGGGAGGGAACTTCATTATAGCCTCCTGGAACCACTGTGGTTTGAGCTTTCACAATAGAAACGCTAGAAAAATGGTACAGGTAACTGCATTACAGGTGCATTTGGTTGCATATCCTAGCTGTCTGATGGACTCACACAGAACTGAGATGTCAGTGCAGGAACCACACATCTCCCAATTATTAGAAGAATTAAGACTGTTCATCTGACATGGGAGATCCAGAAAAGCAATTTTGTTGCATCTTGCTGACTCAAGAAGGTAGCCTGCTTAATGCAGACTATATTGACACCAGGTTTTAAAAGCTAAAATGTCATTGAGCCACATGTGGCAATACAGAAGAAAGTTTCATGCAAAAAAAGGGGGGGAAACAATGTGAATATAGGACATGAGGCAGTGGAGCAGGGCAAATCAGCTGACACTGGGCTGTTTTTCTCATGGTTAGGTGGATACTGGTATCCACATTAGTTTGTGTGCATTTTCATCAAGTAGTGTGGCATATGCTGTTTAGTAATTTTCTTAAGAATGTGGGTCAGGTTAAGTATTTGTCATTGTCATTATTCACATGCTGTTTCATACGCACTAAGGGCTTTGCTGGATTAGGGTTTAATTAGTTTGCCATCTGATGAGTCCTGTGGTTTTGGGAAAGTAACTTACTTTGCTTATTACCTCCCTATTTCTGACCTTGTGAAAAAGTCTTTATCTACCCCCTCTCCTCTTAGGAACACTGGAAGTTTAGCACTGGAAATTTTAGTTTGTAGAACTCTGACAGACTGAAATCCTCAAATACAGGTGACCGTGGAACTGGGAAATACTATTAACAGGGATATTATTCTTGTAGACATTCTCTTATACCCACCTGAGAACATCCATTTGCTGGTAGACAAGAAACTGAGTGTATTGCATAAGAAAGCAAACTAGGAAAATTGTGGGCTGTGCATCACAAGATACTTGGTATTCTCTGCAAGTGTTTGTGTACCGCGTTGGGAGTGCCGGCCTCATTAACTGGCTACCATAAGTGGGCAGCATTCCAGTCCCAGCATACAAGACTGCCCTCCGGGCCTGCATGGAAAAATGTGCTGACTAAACACTCCATACGTGCCATGCGTTCATGTCCTTGGCTCGGTATCGCTAGCTGGCTCACATGTTCATGAGGCTGTCACAGCCACAGAAGAAATGGGGAATCTCTGAGTGCTCTTCTGTGGAAGCAGATTGCATGCAAGTGAGCTACTCTCTTACTAGCTAGCTGCTTTGACTCCATTAGCAGGGCTGAAAGAAGAGACAGAGCTGCACACACTGACCATTGTCTTATGCCAAGCTGAACCCAGAGCTGTGTTAGCACAGGACTGCAACCTTGGGTGTCCCACAGAGTTGCAGCCTGCGTCATCCAGGATGACCACTGAACAGACGTGATGCTGAGATACCAGGAGCAGACATTTGTGAACATGGGGGTGGGGAAGGAATGTAATTTTTGTGATTTCATGGATGAGGCCAGCAGGATTTCACAGGGAGTGTATCCCTTTTTCCAGACCCACAAAACCAGCTGTGACAGAGCATCCCCATATACTATTCTTATGATGGGACACAGATTCTATTTAACTGTCACACACATCTATGTTAAAGTCTTTATCTAATTCCTTAAACATGCTGTGTTTCATATGCGGTCTGTATTGAGAATGTGTATTGGAGAATGCAGCTCACTCAGAATGGGGGGAAAAAAATGATTCCAACTTCATTAGCATTTGTGCCTAATAAGCAGTATTTCCCAGCATCTTGCATCTTGTACAGACAATTTAAAATTCTACCATGTTGATCCTGTTGTGGGTTTTTTTGCCTTGAAAACAAAGATACAGAAAGAAATGGAAGGAAAGCATGTCAATTGGCAATTGAATTCTGTTGCTGTTTCACCACAAACTTTGTGTGTAATCTTGATAATTTGTCTGGAATCACAGCTCTCTGTCTATAAGAAAAGGGACATAAGAACACTGCTTTATCAGAGGTTTTGAAAAGATAAATACCATGGCTGGGCAATGCTAGAAGGACCATGTGTGCACACTGAATGAGCTGTTTTGCCCAGAGATTCAGGAAGTAACATTTTTCATGCTGTACATTATACATTTATTGACGCACTTGTTAGGACTTTTTCTTGAATGTGCAGTGTATGTGTGGTAGACATAAGAACTACATTCCGTAGAGGAAAACAACCACTTTTTTCTTGAATCAGGGGAACCAGAAACACAGTGTGTACTTCATTTCTATATGAAGTGTACAGTGGCCTTTTCTGCATATCAAAAAACAACAGTAGTTTTGAAAACAACAGTAAAATATGGAATGCCTAAACTGGACCAAAGCAAGCTGTTAAGTCCTTTGTTAAGCACTGACCCAAGAACTGAAAGGATTTCTTTTCCCCACTGCCCCCCAATATGTCTTGCCCACACGGACCAAGTTCTCTGGGACAAGAATTTTCCTTTGCAAACTACCACAATAAAGTCCTAACCTTGCTAATCACCTTCAGGAAGTCCTGCCCTATAGACCATATCAAGGGTCTTCAACTCAGTAGCATAAGCTCACTGGAGAAAAGCTAAGACCTTTTTCTTTTTTTTCTTGAAGAAAGAAAAGCACTGATGCATTTCACATGCTGCTTTTATGAAAAGCTTCTATTACCTTTTTAGCTAGCTTGGCCCAATTTCATTCAGCTATCACAACACTGACTTTAAATGATGAGACTGAATTACTGTATTTGATGTGTTTAACACATAATAGAAACCTGTTTTAAGAAAATGCAGTGTTGGGATTTGAAGAGCTGAAATGTTAGGTGTTTCAGATAAAAGAGGCCTTTATTATCGATGATTTTCCCCTCAAAGGCTTCCTCCTACACAGACAGTAAGACTATTCCTTTCTCATTGCAGCGCAGCACAATAATACACAGTAGTTCTGGCACGCTTGTCTGCTGTGAAGTTGAGAAACTTAAGTCCTATTTTTAGACATGCTGCTGGATATTCTTTTTAGGATATACAGAGAAAGTGAAGATGGTGAGATGATGGTCATGGGACAAATCCTCACCATTTTCCCCAGTTTAAATACCTCCATTGCCTGCAACTGAGCCAAACGAGTTCATACCAGTTTAAGATTTGGCCTACACCTTTAAGAAAATTTTTAGCATAGGTCTACTTCCACAGACTTTTTCCTATTCAGATGCCCATTTGGTCAGCCTCATGCACAAATTACAGTAAAGGCCACCTTGGGCAGACAAAACACCCACTCCTTTCTGTCTGCTTATTTTTTCCTCCTTTTGTATCACCTGTCATCAGAGAACCCAGGAATTTAATAGGAGTCTTCTGACGGTTAAAATGGCAAGGTCAAAAGCAAGGGATGGAACAGCAAATCCACAGGTTTGACAGTAGCATATACCAATGAGACATGGATAGATGCAGGAAACTGAACTGTATGCTGAGAATAATGGCGGAAGAGATGTGAAAATTAAACATTACTGTTGTTCTTGAAAATAATTTTCATGGGCAGGGAAAAAACATTGTGCTTGGGTAATCTAAGAGAAACAATTCTTGCTGCACAAATGGAGGACACAAGAAACTAGCTGTGGAGCTCCACTCAGTGTTTTCTGTAGACAGGTCAACAGAAAGAAACTTAGAAATGGGACTGAAAGGAGGATCATTGGAGTGATGTGTTCATCTTATAAGACCTCACCTCCCGGAGTCATGTGAGTAAGCAAGAATTGCAGCTGTTACAGCAAGCAAAACCTTTCTAGCTTTAAGAAAGCTTGAATATACAAATTTTAATAGTTTATAAAACAAATACAAAACTTAACATTTATTTTTAGAAAAATCTCATGGGTTTTGCAGTCTTGCTTTAGCATTAGCTGTGTTGCAATAATGCTGCCTTTTCTCTGCTATTTATCACCAGTCTCTTCTGTTTAGACTATAAACTGTTTGGGGCAGGAAGTGTCTTTTACTCTCTGCTTGCATGGCAATGCCTGAATCTCAGCTAGAAGCCTCTAAGCTCTGCTGTAATGTAAATACTAAATAATGATAGTCACAGAGGACTTAGCCCCCACCCCACTTGGAGGTCTGCCAGCCTGCGGGGTTTGTTCTAGCAGCAGACATGCCAACAGTGAAAAGTGACAAATTTTGCTGGCTAAAGATATTCATAGGTCTAACAAGGATAAGAAACACTCGCCTCTAGAAACAGAGGCTTATGTCTCTCTGAGGATAAACACACCCAAGATTGACTCACACTGGCATAATTGCCTTGTGCAATTTGTATATTGGCATTAGATGTGTGTGAGGCAAAAAGACAAATATTTGGTTAATAAAACAACACAGGGATAATAAAAAATAATTAGGTAGCTTTACCTCTCAAACATTGCAGCAGGTGAGCTGCTGCTTTTCCCCTCAGACAGGCATACCCACCCCTGCAAGCAGAGCTTCCTCATGTTTGTTTTATCTGCAGCAAAATAACCAGTTTATTTGGTTCAAAGTTATAAGAGTAAAAATAATAAATAAATAAATAAATAAAGTCCAGTAGCCCACAGTCTGGCAAGGGAGGGGGTATATACTGTGGTGGAAAAAGCAGGCTCATATTCCACAAGAGAGCTTTGTCAAGTGTATTGCATAAGGAGATTACAGCCCTAAGTCTGAAACACGGCTGAAGGTTTTAGTTGGTTTTGCCACTACCTCTGTCATTAGCACACTACTGAACTGCATCACAACAGCCCCTCTTTAATCTGTGTGAAAAAAGGCTCAAGGTCCATCATTACATTTTTCAGAGCTGTTACAGCACATGGCTATTAGCTTCATTCCCCCAAGCCCTTTCTTGTTGCTTTAAATAAAGGGGAAGGAGTTGGACAGGTTAATCATCTGTTCACATTATACCCTGTCCTGTTGGATTCGTTTGATGTGACAGGCCTATAGAAAGGACATGAGTCCAGATTCTGCTGTGCATGCCCTGTGTAAGGCTTGTCCGGCACTCGGGGTTTTGACAGTGTAGTTACGTTGATTAGCAAAATGAGAAAAAACTCCTCACACCCCTGTGTGCAGTACTTCTGTCAGCAAAACTCTTGACTCAATCCCAGTTTTGCTGGCAAAAGGAAAAAAACCCCAAACTTTTCCCGATGCAGCCTCTTCTTCTGTGTGGAGAGAGATTTTACCACCAGTTCTCATACTGTTCTGTGGGAGGCCTCATTTCCAGTTCTGCAACCCTTCTTCCACATCTGTATGTGCAATGCCTCAGAAGTGGGGTGACCACATACGTTTCTCAAGCAATTCATTATGTCTCTTTCACATACGTTGCAAGAAGGCTGTCCTGGGATCAGCAGGGCCTGCTGGATAATCCACATCCCTTTCCCTGGGAGGAGCAGGACCACAAAGACCACTGGATCCAACATCCGCATTCTTCCCAAGATTTATCTGCGCATCTGATGTAGCTGTGTCCCTCCATTGTGCATGGTGGGACCTGGGAGGAGCTATTGCCAGCTTCCACTTGTGAAACACCCGTGAAGGCTCTGTCCCTTACATATTCTGGTGTGCATGTCTTGTAGCTCTCTGTTATGTAGTCATGTCTGGGGAGAGCCTCGATGGACTAACATTTCTGTTTTAGAAGATCTGCAAGAACCCCACAGTAGATAAAAATGGAAGGGGCTGACATTCATAGCTTTCTAAAAGTTAAGACACTGTAAAACAGCCTAGGCCAAATTATATTAGTGGAGGATCAGCCCAAATGCATCTGATTGGCACTGCCTGTAGAGTTCCCTCATAGAAGGTGGAATTCTGCAAACAACTGCCTGTGCATTCTGGTGTTCTTCCTGGCCTCACAGCCTACTGTTGCTCCTGCTCTATTCAGTCAGGCTCTCGGAGACCAGATCTATGAAAAGCCTGCAGATAGTCTGAAGAAAACTTGCAACATTATTATGAATATTTAAAAACTCAATCCTGCAAAAAAAATGGCTCAGCTGTAAGTCATTACTGTGATGATAATAGAAAGGGCATTTTATTCACCTGTCAATCATTCTAGCTCTTGATGAGATGAGAATTAATCTGCAGAAGGAAAAGCAAACACTGATCTTTTGTTCCTTCCGATTCAAAGGCCTTTGAAATCAGTGTCTTCCCAGTCAGTAAGTTTTAGATTAGGTTCTCAGTCTGCCTTCCTTTCCCCTGTCCCTACAGTACCATGAAAATTCAGGCTGTTTCTCTTTACTTCCTTCCTCTTCATAAAATGCCTAATAATCAGCCATCTGGTGTCCAAGATGCCTTGAGTATTAGGGCATTTCCTTTATCCAGGGGAGGCTTGTGAGAAGAAAGATAAATGTGTTCGTGACCCATCCCTGCTGCGTGCTGATTAGTGTCAGGTATTTTTTCTTTGTTCACAATGATTACTGTAGCACTACCTTAGTTGGTAGAGAAAGATATTTAAAGGCAGAATCTTAGTTTCTGGTCTAGCAGATTTCATTACATTACTTAACTATTCTTAATTAGAATTCTATAAAACAATGTAATACTTGTAATATATGTTAAAGACAGAGTGGGATTTTGAAGGCAAGAGGCAAAGGGAGATCTATAGAAAATACTACGTATCCTAAAAAACTGCAGTCTGGGTTCATTCTCATTTTAATTCTGGCTCACAGTGGCACCCGATTTTTCAGAACTAGCTAAAAAACTTAACCCCTTCCTTTCATTCTGTATGGCAGACTAGTAGCCAGAGACCCAAAGCTGCAATATAAGCTGTGTACAGGGCTCTGTTCAAGTCAGTGACAGTCCCTGGGGAACAAGGGTTGCTGTGTAAAACTGGGTCAGGTCTCAAGGTAGCCAATGGATTGAGATTCAAGTTTAAGAGGAAACTATTGAAGGGCACAGAGAAACTGTGACAGAGCATCCACTGGACCATTGCATTTTTTAAAACAAAGCCTGGAGGGAGAGGACAAGTCAGACTAAAACGAAAACAAAAGCAGCAGGAAGAATCTGCCCTCTTAGCTTTTAAGTAGAAGACAGAGAAAAGAACTACCCCTTTTAATCTATGATGACTTGTAGGCCAAATTCTTGACATAAAGGAGGTTTGTGTCTTGATTTGTGAGTTGCAAGTTTTTTGTTGCCTTGACTGTGGTAGCATGAAGGGATGCCAATAAGGTACTGTTCATATTCACAGAATGATGCTGCCTTCCCATTAGGGTGTGTACCAGGAGTCTTCACTTGAAGGTATGTTTATAAATAGCAAACAATTTTGGTCGAACAGGAGTTTGTCAGGTGAAAGAGGAGTAAGAAAAGACGTCCTTAAAATACTTTTAGGCTGTTTCTGTATACCTTAGTTCTCAGCAAACAAATATTTCTAACTTTTTTTTTCTTTTGAAAGTCACCTTTAAGGGCGTGTACTACCCAAATCCCTGCTTGAACTCCGCATACTGTTCAGGCTGTGGATTATGGTAGTCATACCATATTTAAGCTGTTTAGTGCATCCATGAATTAACCAGCTAATAGCATACATTAGCATGAGTGCAAGAAGTAATAAGATAGCCTAAACTTCCTGTGCAAGACTATGCAAAACTTCCTTTAACTGGAAAATTTGTCTCAGTCAGTGTAAAGAGCCAGATCTTCATACAGCAGAATAGTCGCTGCCCAAACTTCTCACTAAGCAGAAATACACATGCAGATAAATCTTTTTCTGATGATGCTACAGCAAATACTGAACCACATATTCTGCTGTCTACTCAAACACAGTAAAAAAGTCTTTATAAAATCCAGTGGGCATAATTTTTACATTAACATTTGACTTAAGTTTCTCATTTTGAAAGCATAACATGGTGGAAATACTCTCCAGTTTGGTTCTGTTGCTATAATGTATATTCCTAAACATGTAATCATGGTAGTCAAAGTAAAGTCTCATAGAATAGACCATTTCAGACAGATAGAGGCAATTTAAAATCATACATCCAGACGCCTGAGTTTTGATCCCTTTGGTGTCAAAAAGCCTTTGAGCTGTTTGTGCTGACACTTTTACTAACCTTTTCCTGCAACAGGCACTAGCAGACACTGTTAGTCAGTTATAGTTATGATTGGACATTTTAAGTGCTTCATGGTCCTACTTCAGTGCTATGGAACATTCTGGGGAGGCAGGATGGATAAGGTCTAGACAATCTGAAATCCTGGGCTGTAAAACTAAGATGCACGGTGTTACATTATAGCTCCTGATACTGGCCCCGACGCCGCCAAGATTTTTAAACACAAGTTATCACACTGAAGTCAGGCTTGGAGATACACTTCTGTGTCTTGCTGAATCAGGGCACATACATAACAAGGTGATTTAGAAATCCAGCTCTGAACTGAATCTCATTTTGCAGTGGTCAAGCTTTTATTCCTGAGCTGCATTCTACAGCTTTGGACTGGTGTGGGCATGCTGCAGTCCCACTGGAATCTCAGTACTGCAGTCCTGCTCTTCTGCCTGCTTCCCAGCAGAGAAGAGCATAGCTTGCTGATGAGGCTCATATAGATACCTGGGATGGGTGGCGTTCCTCTGACTTTAGAAAAATATCCTTAAATGGAAAGTTATAGAAAGCGTGGCCTGTCTCACTACCCTATTTCTGTCAGTAGTTGCTAGTGTGGTAGGGCTCAGCTGTCCCAGTTCTGCACAAATGCACACTCTAATCTTGCTGATAACGTCTGGAGAGAGAATGGTCATGGCCAGTTCTTGTCAGCATTTGAATTCAGTCTCTTGGTTTTATGCTAACTCTTCTTCCTCAGTTTCCATCACAATCATCGACTTTCTCAATAACACCATCTCTGGAAATGGTTTGCACCGGAAGCAAGATAAGCAGAACATGAATGCTAGCAGGACCTGAGCCAAAGTTTTGAAAATTCTGGCTCTCACCCCACAGCACCAAATAGGAAGCCCTTTACATTCATGGCAGACAAATGTACAGGAAAGGACAAAGTAAACCCTTACCACTTTCCCTCATATTTGAGCGTAGTTTTTCCTGATCCAGTAGCTCACATGTTTCTTTACCTCTGCTCTCACTGCAAAATTGAAGAATTCAGCCAGCTGAGAAATAGTCAGCTGGCCCTGGCTACTGCCTGCTTCTGCAGTTCACAAGGTAAAAGTCCCCATTGTTTTCTGATGGGGAATATTGACTGACAAGACCTGAACACTTGATCACAATGAGGACAGAGGTCTCAGCGCAGGAAAGTGTTTTTATTCAGGACGTTGCATAAGCGTAGAGTTAATTTTAAGTGCATACTTAAGTGCTACAGCAGTCAATATGACAGAAACATTTACATTGAAGTCAAGTTAGTATCTGATTTTGATTGCTACTGCACAGGCTTTGGCTAAGCACACTTTCAGGTGCTGCTTTCGAAAGAAATGAAAACCAGCACAGGCATAAGTATTTTGCTGAATCAGAGCTTCTTGTAGTATGTGTTCTCACTCTGGATTGTCTTATTCATGGAAGAAAGCTGGAAGAAACCCAGCTTTTTCCATTGGAATGATCCCTGTGCACCTCAAAATGTAAATTATTTTCATTAGAACAAAAGAGTGAGTTGAAAAAGCTAACACAGAAAACGTCATACTTCCACAGGGCACTGATCTTCTCAGTGTGTATGGAAGTAGCTGTGTAGGTCCAATTCAAACCAGGGGAGAAACTCCCCTTGACTTCAGTTAGCTCATGGTCAGGTTCTGAGCAGAAGCCACAAGGCTGAATGACCTGCTATCAATAAATAGCTAATGATCCGCAGCTTCTGAGAAGTCAGGAATTCAAACTGCAGGTCCTGAAATTGGTGCCACTGTGTCTCTGAGCATACTAACAGGGGAGAGGCAAATCTCTCTGAAGGCAAAAACTTGTAAGAAAACATAGAAAAGAATTGTTTTTCTGTCTCCCATGTGATATGTACTATGGGAGCTTGGACACTCATCTGAAGGAAGAGAGAGAGGACTTCCAGTCTTAGCTTGATCATCATGAAGAGGCAGTTGGAAAGTTGGATCTGTCTGTGCTTGGGGATGACAACTAGTTTACACAGACCTTTGCCTCTCTGGAATGCTGTCTTTCGTCATACGCACTGATAACAAACCACCAGTGTCAGGAAGTAATACTAGCACATCCTTTTTGCAAAGCTATCTTAAAAAAACAGGGAGGAATTTCTTTCTGACTGAAGTAGAGTGACACCAGTCCTACAGCAGCCATCTGCATGCCTCTCCCGCTTCCTTCCTTGTTTTTATTCTTGGCTCTTTTTATAGCCAATATATTTCCAAACATGACACATGAGATTCTGAGTTGCCAGCTTTGGCAGTTTCTGGTCATTTGCATTACACTAATGCAACAGATTTGCAGCAGCCCTCCTCCTGTATAATTTACCAAAACAATTGGGGTAACCCAAAGCATAAACACTAAGCCATGAGAGGAAAGTGGCAGAGTACCAGGAATCAAGTAGGTCAGCTACCTGGACTAGAGAACCAGTGGATTGCCATGGTGTCTCTCACATCTCAGGTGCTCATGTTTCTACCATTCAATACAGTTTTCTGTTCTTTGCTCAAATCAATCCCCCTCTTCCCTATGAATAAAATTGTAGTTAGAGGGAAAGGAGATGTTGGCACAAAGCAGCATGTTGTGTTTCTTTCCTGTGGGAAAGCCCTGTTCAATAAAAATTGAAAACGGCTTTCAAAACCAACAGATTCATCTTGGTAAATCTGTCTCCTCTTCAAGTCAGATGATGTTTTTTGCCCTGAAGAATGAAGGGAAATATTCTGAAACTTTATTTAGGCAGTGCAAGGAAAGAGCCCATAACTGTAGGTTGCGGTTTATTGGGAGTACGTGTTTCCACTACTTTGGCTTCCAGTCAGTATAATCATGATTTCGGAAACCATTTCAAGGAAGGGAATGATGACCCTGTGGTTGAGACATTAAGACTGGACCAGTCTCGTTCAGTTCCTGGCTCCTTCAGAAAGTATAGCCATGGGCAAATCGTCTGTCTGTCTCCCCCATGAAGTAGAGATGATAATGTTTCCTCTGTCTGACATGTCTATTTAAACCATATAGAGCACTTAGGATTTAAAATTACAAGGATGAAAAGGGTAAATGTCATCCACATCTGTGCTTCCCAGAATCCTTTTCAAAAGGTCAAATTTTGCCCATTACAATGGGAATAATAAAAAACAGTTCCATGGCTTTAATGGAGTTACTCCACATATTCATTGAGCTAAATGAAGTCAGAACTTATAATACTGGATCTAAGTGCTCCATGTTGTTTCTTCTTCTTTGATGGGTTTACAGTCATAGCTATTTGAAACAGAGTATCTCCAGCTCCCACCCACCCATGAACCTCTTTTCAGTTTCAGCCTGTTAGCTCTGTAGTTCTGCACCATCTCTGAGATTTGCCAGCTCCTCCAAATTCAAAAGCATGGTTCAGTCATATTGCCTATCTTTTAACAAAACATGAAACAAAAAAGCTCCCCTCAAGCCATAAACACTGTAATTTACCCTAAACTATTCACAGTTAAAATAGGAAATCTGAAATATCAGATCCGCAAGCATTCAAGTGTTTCCATGAAGGATAATCAGGGTGTTGGACTTGCTAATAATTTTATGTAGGTGTTCAAGCTGTGAAAGAACCCATATGGTCCTTTTCAGTTCTGTATTTCTGTTAAAAAGTGGTACGTCTGTAGAATTTCAGCAGTTGCTGGCTGTCCCAGATGTCATAAAAACAGCATGTGCTGTTCACCTATGCTGTGAGGCTAGGAATTTTAGCCCAGCCAATGCTCCCTGTACTTCCTCTACATCCTGACCCTTCCATACCCTTCAAACTGGGAAAGTTTCACAGTCAGAAAGGTTGTTACAGAAATTTGGCCAGCTCCGCTTATCAGCCTTGACCGGTCTGGAAAACAGCAGAACAGGAGCCACAGATGTCTTTCTGCTCACATCTTCCCCTCTCTCACAGGCCCTGGAGCTACACAACGGGAGAGCTGTTCAGAGTATCATAGTGGAGTTTTGCCTACAGCTCTATGCTGAGCAGATACAGCCATCTGCAAAGAATTCACATTTCAAGACATGCCGGTTCCAATGTATCTGAAAATCACAACTAGTCAGCAGGAATGGATGCAGTCTGCATTGCTGAACGCTTGGGTGCACTCATATAATTGCATAATTCAATGTTGTGAACTCCCTCTTCTCAGACAATGTGTTTTAGATATTGGCTGCACAGAAGGTCAGCTTGTGCTAGAAAAACAAACAGGCTGCTTTGCTTAGAACAGCAGTATAGGGAAGGCTGGGAATAGGCTATGAGAGGAGACATTTAGCCTTGTTAATTGTTGTTACTGTGATGTGGTCAAAGCATTTCAACCTAGCTTTTTAGCAGTCCAGACTTAATGCGCTTTTTTTTTTCATACAGTGATGTGTAGAGGGGCTAATCCAGATTGCCTTCTGATTACATTAGTCATTACATAGACAGTTCTCAGTCCAAACCACTGACTGTCTAAGTGCATGAGGCATATGGGTTGGAGGTAGACTGTGCACCGGAACGTGGCGCAGGGGCGCACCAACTTCTGTTCCACATGGTATGCTGCCTGTCCTCATGAAAATACTAGGCAGATCAAGGCAGCTTGTGTCACTCCCTAATAAATTTCAAGCAAGTTTCATAGGAGAGTGAAGATACTAGAGATAATTAAATCCCTGCCTGTTTGGGAAAGATAATCTTAGGATGAAAGCGCCAAGCTGTAGCATGGACTCATTGCTGATTAGACACCAAAGAAAAGTTCTCATCAATGTCCTACCCGTAAGGAATGCTTTGTTTGGAGCATGCAGTTAACCATAAAATCCAAATTGCTTTTTGCTCACAGAATTACTTGATGTATCTAAAAGGTTACACACAGGCAGCCCAACTAATCATATTAAGCCACACAATCATTCAGAGGTAAACTGGAAATGAATGGCTGTCCCCTCTTCTGCTTGTTCTTTCAATCAAGTTATCCAGGCTCTTGTGGTCAGCAGAAGCCAGCATCCCCAAACAGAGTAGCTTTGCTCCCAGAGAAGCAGTTGGGAATTACAGAGGGGAAGAAAAAGTGAAGTTATGCATTAGCAGCTTGAGCTGAGAAAAGAACACAGGGTTTTGTCTGCACCTTGAGCAAGTGAAAAATAACCGTATGGACTGCAATGTATTGGGTGTGTTAGGGACTTGTCTGCCTTACAGAATATTTCCAAGGGTCTAAGGTTCCACATATATGCGGTTTTTTTCTAAATGGATGCTGTTAGAATGACACAGCCTTCCCTCATGCGGGACACAAGAAAAGCAGAAAAAATGTGCTTAATTAAGGCATAATTTATTTTTCTCTTCTGCAGGGGCTATGGCTATTCTGTGAGACAGATAAAGCAACACATTAGAAAGGCACAAAAACTGTGCTGCCAGGGAAACCTGACTTTTGTTCTTGTTTTGTTGCTTCCTTTAATCCTACATATGGCATTCCTGCTGAGAGCAGGCTGGTAGAAGCTTGTGAATAATGGAGAGGCATAACATTTAGTAAAGTCATTGCAATGAGCATCTGCTGCACGGAGTATTTTTATTTAACCCTTTCTTTTTTAATAGGTGCTTCAAAGGCATATACACTGAGGCAATTACATGTAGAGTAATCAAAAAGATACCACAACAAGTAATAAGAATTCCAGGAGATGTAGAAATAGTATATACCTGCTAGTTTGTGTTTTTTTTTTTCCCCAGGGTATCTAGGATGGGATCTAGGATGGGTTCTAGGATGAAGCGACAGTTATAAACATGTTAAGACAAACTTTTTTTTTTGGAGAGTTGAGAAATGCTGTCTAACTTGTGTGGTATAGGGAGAACACTGCCTGAGCAGTCCATCACCTCAACCTCCTGTAACATCACCCTTCAGGAAGGTACATTTTCTTTGCACACTTCTCAGGAAACACAGGTGCCCTGATGAATTAAGTTAAAATATTGCAGGCAACAGAAGATACACAAATATATTAGGTGTTTACTTGATGGCAGGTGTGGTGGTGGGGATGAAGCAGTATGGGGAAAGCAGTATGGAAAAACAGACGGAAAAATAACAGGGCATGGAGCCCTGGGCACATGCATCTGTAGGGGAATGAAAAAAAGCTTAGCAAATTATGAGAATTATCAATTCAGATGCTTACAAACCAGCTGTAATTGATTATCTCCAATGCTCAATTAAACTGCCTGAATCAGGGGGGTGCTGGGAAAGTTTGTAGTTGGAGGTCAGTCTGGTTTATTGTGGTACTCATTGTAAGCCCTGCCAAGGTGTAAGGCAGGTTTAGTAAGTGTTACAGTTACCTGTAGACAAGGATGGACCTCTCATAGTCAAGTGCAGTTCAAGTACTAGGACTGCCTCTTCCAGCATGTTTTAAAGAAACAAAACCTACAATACAGAAAGGTGAAGAAAAGAGAGAACTGTTTCAAGAGAATGAGGCCCTGATGATGAAGGCTGGTTTTGGAGGCAGTGCACTCTCTGGAGATTACAGCATGACATTAGGAGAAGAATGCAGTTCTGGCTTGCTTTCTGGTTGTATGTGATATGTAGCTTTGGGCATGTCTCACAGGTAATCTTGTGATCTCCTTGTAAACTGGGGCTGATAAAGCTTACCTAGCTATCTCCTTCACAAGGTTTTTGAAAAGGTTGATTATTTAATTAGGAGTAGTTTATCATGATGACTCCTATTTAGCGGAACTTTTCAGCCATCCTGATAGGCTAGGCCCTAAACTGACTTTAGAGACAAGTACTGTTCAAAGCCTTGCAGCAACCAGGAAAGACAGGAAGGAAAGCTAGTTGTCTGTCTTAAGCTGTGGGTTACTGGTGGAGTTGAAAGTGGACTGCAACTGTTTCATCTGGTAGCCTAGGAAATACCCTGTAAGTGTGAAATTTTATAGGGAATTGTTGACACTGAAAATCAGGAAATAGACCGGACTGGCTCATCCCCCACGTGACTGGTCAGTCCCCTCTGATATTACCTGGGATCATGATAGCAAAGAACAGGAATGTAGTCAGGGTAGCAAAGGAGAAGGCTCTGACCTGGGCTGTCCAGGAGATGTGTGCTGAATGGTCAGAACAGTTCCTTCTGTTCCTAAGACCTGTGAAAACTTAGATGAAAAGCAGCGTAGCACACTACAACTCCAACGCAAGCTTCATATGCACACAGAAACGTTGTTTGTAGGTCAGCTCTTCCTATCAGTTTTGTGATTTTAAATTATTTGGCAAAGGGGAAAAAACAAGTGATTGGACACACATCAAACCCACCTGACCTGGGCTGTGGTATATATGATTCAGTTGGAAGGTTCTAAGCTCTAGATATAATGGCCATTGGCACTCCGCTAGTGTTCACCCAGTTAGCTGATTCTGTGTTAGGCCAGGTAAATAAGTATCAGCCTGCATTGCAGAGAGCAGGGAAGTGAGGAGGTGCAGTGACCTCTACACAGCTGAATCATAGGAATCAGAACCTGCTGGATGAATCCTGTATTCCTGGGTAAAACTTTCTCTCCAGATTGCAGTACTATTCCATTCTTATAACTGAAATTGAATCCCTTTTACCTTTGCCAAATCCTAGACTCCCCATTTATTTACTTCAGCACATAGAAGGTGAAGGACTCTCTTCCCATGCATCTTGCTGTAAGCTTAACAGAGTCGGTGTTTTCCAGGGCTGATACAGAGTTGGACCTATTTTCGTCATGGAACGATCCTGGTTCCCAGATTCTGTCACAGACATCTTCAGCAGAGAAGCATTAGCCATTTAAGAATCTGTCCAGCCTTCAACCTTCTCTGCAGGAGTGCTGAGCAAAGGCTGAGTTATTGGAGTGGGGGGTGTGTATCAGCTTACACATGGAGGTGAGACTTGCAAATTCAGGCTGGGAGTTCTAAGGGCAGTACAGATTCCACAACCACTTGTGGAAGCAGTTGTGATCACTGTACTTTCCCCCCCGCCAACACACAGCACAACCTCAGAGAACTTTCCTATAAAGAGGGGGAAAAACAAAAAGCCACTAGCAAAAAGAGACAGCAAGAGCCTCCAGGAGACAGGCATCTTATCTGCAGTTTGCGCTCAAATAACCCAAAATGGCTGCTTATCTGTAGCAACAATAGAGCTCTTACTGATTTAAAAGTGAAAAAAAAACCCAACCCTGAAGGGCTTATCAGATTACTTAGCTAACTGTTGTGCAGCGATGTCATAAAGGGACTAAATTATGAGGTCATAGGGAAAAAGCAATCCTTTTCTGTCACTGGGAATGAAGGATCTTGTCTGCTAAACTCAGATGAAAATTTGAAATACTGACATGTGTGGGATGTTCAGGGCTGAGATCTTACCTGTCTCCCACTTGGAATTTGCAGTAAAAGGTTCAACAATTTTCACACAAAATAGGGCTATTTAAAGATGCTGGGATAAAAACGTATAAACACTTCTGTACTATAAGAAGAGTTGCAGAACAGATGCTAGCTACCTATGGAGGCTGCTAAACATGAAGTATTGATGTTGCAGATAAGAGTAGTGCTTATTTCCTCTTCCCTATGGGCTTGATCCAGTGTCTCTTGAAGTCTTGAAAAGGCTCCCAGTTGACTTGTCTCTAAGCTATTGCGCTTTCTGCCAAAACCAGACATGATTCTTTAACGCGTTCTCTCTGTATTGTGTGAAGAACATCCTCCAGTAAGTCAGAGAAAGACACAGACTCACTGAATTTATCAGAAGGTCAAGACTATGGTCACACCTCAAGCTCTCAGCTGTTTTATAGGGCTAGTCTCCCTCACACTAACCACTTAGTTCCCTGCTGGAGCAAGCACTTGTCAACCAGGAGGGAAACAAGTTAGCTGTGTGATTAATTGTCAGAAAAGTGACTGTGATGTGTCCTGAGAAAGTCCTTCTTGGGTGGATTATTTTGCTTCCTAATGTGTTCAGAGGCATAGGTAAGGAGAGTAGTCAGGATGATGCCCCACGTTCACTGGGACTGTAGGACGTATTCTGAAAAGCAGTGAGTATGAGCTCCTAACCCCCTTTTACATCTCTGCAAATTTTATGAGAGCTTTTGTTCATTGCTATAGCAAACCCAGGGACAGAAGCGTGAGCTAGGATGGGTTACGTATACACCAGTGTTAGTGTTGCTGTGGAGGTGACAGCCCTTACTGCAAGCTCATCTCCGCACACCTGGTTCTGCCTTCCTAGGCAGGAAGGCCAGAGCTCACCTGCAGTTGCTGAGGCTTCATCAGCTCTCTCGGAGATAAGCGACATACGTGGCTTTTAGTGACATCCCCTGTGCCTTGAGGTGACACAACAGTGAGAAAACAGCTACCCAGTAACATCGCGCAATTCTGCATTTTCTCCTAGTCCGGGAAATTACTTAGGTACGGAATTGAGCGGCTTGGGCCGATGTGTTTATTGCTACTTTTTCTGGCGTGCAGCCACTACCCAGATGAACCAAGTCCCTCAGGGCTGTAAATCCCCTTCTCTCCTCCCTTCCACGGTGGCGTAGTCTCTCTGGTACCACAGGCTCTCCAGCACAGTAGCGGCGATGCCAGATGGTGCTGGAGCAGAGGAAGCGTTTCGTAACAGGATTCCGGGTATCCCCGTAACGCTGCACAGATCCAACTGGAAACTGCAGCAGGCGCTGGGCTTTGTCCCTTGAGCTCCCCCCCCGCCGCCCCCAGCAAAGACAGGCGTCTGCCTTGGCCGCAGCGGGATTTCTTCCCGAGGCTTTGGTGCCCTCTGCAGCCGGGCGGGGTTGGGCCTCGCCTCCTCCCGGCAGCGTCCCAGCCTCCCCCGCAGGTGTGCGGGCAGCCGCCGCGGCGGGGGTCGGTGCTGCCCGAGGGGCAGTCGCAGGAAATGAAAGAATGTAATCCTGCCGGGAGACAGCTGTTTTCATTAGATTAACTTCCCGCGCCGGTGTTCCGGGTGTCAGAGGCCGCCGCCTTCGAGAAAGGGAGTCGTGCAGCCACGGAGAGTTTCCATGCATGTGTGGACGCACGGGGCTAGAGGGTGAGGGTGGGTGTACTCCTTTCTTCCCCGTATAGTCTGTGTTTTCTCTACCCCCGTCCGTGAATTCTGTGAAATACAACCTAGAGATCCCCCTCTGTGCTTTAACTGAGCCACGTGCAGGACAGATAAAGGACCTGCTTTCTTTAAATGTACATAAATCAAGAGCAGCCCTCTTGCAACCTCTGGAATAACAGCAACACAAATAAGCTGAGAGTCAGACCTCTTCTGCTCCCTGTCCTCTTGCCCCCTGCGTCCACGTGCTGTTTCATGCACAAGGAATACTTACAGTGTGGGCAAACGCAAGCTGCTGTCCTCGCATCCAGTTCCTCTGTTTACACAAGCCTCTTGCATCTCCTGTGGACCTATTATTTATGAACCTAAATATTCTTTTATTCATCGTGCTATGCATTTATTCATGTTTTTGCCCTAGGAGCCTCAGTCAGGGACTGCCTGCCCACTTTTTGAATCACTGGGGGATATAGTTAGGGACAGATCTAGAATAAGAAAATGGTTCTTGCCCCAAAATGTTTACAGTCCGTCTGTGTGTGTGTGTGTTTATAAAATAGCAGAGGTGTGAATACTTATATATATAAATACATATATATATAAACCTCAGGAGCAAGAGACTCTGGGTGCCTAAGAAGATGGAGTAAATCGGCAGTGGTCTTAACAGACTCACTGCATAAATCATTGTCAAATCTACTTTCTTCTCAGCACTGCTTGTGAAGCGTACAGTTTCTCTTGTTGTGCGCATGATGAAATAAGACACATTCCAGGTGGTTTGGATCAGTCTGAAGGGAATGGTACCTACCCCTCCACTTACCCATTCCACCCTACTGACAGCTGAAATGTGGAGGTAACTGTGAGGGGTGACCTCAGACCATCTCCACTACAAAGTAACGATCTCTAAGAGTTACTCACTCTTGTGTCCTGATGAAATATTTTTTCAGGTGGCTGTTACAGTGGTTTGAGTCTTATCACTGGAGTCCCATGCTGTAATGTATTCTCTGTTGGAGAACTTTGCTTTCAGATCTTTCCCTTCTTTGTTTCCTGTTGTTGAAGTTGTTATTTTTTTTAAACACAGCTATTCTAAAATCATTGCTAATGTCCTGCATAAGCAATATCCCACTTTCCTCCAAGGTACAGTTGCCAATAGAAGTTGACTTTGAAGTTCTTGGCACAGCTTTGCCTTCAGCCCCCGATGTGTAGGTCTTAGCATCTCTGGTCAGGAAAAGGAGCTCCTGGCAGTGGCTGTTGCTTAAGCCAGGTGTTGTGCGAGCTCAGAGGAAGAGGATGTTGTATCCCTTGGGCCCAGCTCAGAGCTCTGAAGTCGTTTCAGGCTGGCGGCCAGCTGTAAGCTCACTCACGACTGTGTGGATTCATCAGAAGTCTATTTCTAGCAGGCAGAGGTGTCATTTAGCAAACACAATGTACACTTGTCTTGTGGGCAGAGCCCCCAGTCACTTTTGGGATCGCTCCTTTCTTGGGGGGTGGTAGGGGGTCTGTGGCACCCCCGTAGGATCCTGTAGCATAACACCCCCTGTGTCCATGGTGGGGAGTCCTGATGCAAAGATTCTTCTTAAAGTGAGCTCTGAACACTTTGCTTGACTTGGTGCCTCTGCTGAGCCTCAGTCTGAGCAAAACGTTCCTCATTCTTCGTCGGAAGCACAGAGACAATTAAAATAGCTCCTGCTGCTAGTGATGATTTCATAGGAGGTAAAAATAAATAGAGAAAAACGAACAAGACACAGGAAAGGCACATTACGATGACAAAACGTCCTAACACAGAGACCCTAAAATCAGGGGTGTTTATGTATGTGTGTTGAGGCAATTTCAGAAAGAGATTTGGCTCCCCATGGAAGTCACCGGCTCAGCATAACTCTGGATTTGGCATTGTGTACACATTGAGAATTCCCTTACAATTTCTTTGAGCATAGATAAGATCTAATCTTTTGCCACAACATCAGAAGTTGGCCGCTGTGACCAGAAACACTGTTGAATCCAAACAGCAGTGAGGAAAATAATGATGCCAACTTTATTGGGTTGGATTTTCCTGCATGCTCAGTTGACTTTTTGGCACCCAAGAAAAACAGAGATTTTCTGTAGGGCTCAGTACCTGGGGCTGCATCTGTACTCCTGAGCTCAGTAGCTAAGCAGGCATTGAGCTGTGACTGGTGGGATCCTGGAGCACATCCTTGCAGGTGGACCAAGGTCAGTAGTTAGTTAAAAGCAAAATAGCAATGTGGCAAGCTCATTGCTGAGAAGGGAACCCAGCAGCCAGCGAGAAGCCAGGTATTTTATTGCAAACTGAAACTTCAGGGCAGTTTTGTTGTCTAAGAACACTGACCCTGCTTAGCCCTGAGGAGATTTTGTGCCCTATAATCCCACATTGATCTGGATTACTTTTTTATTTAAAGAAACTGACCTCCAGCAGCCACACCAGGTCTCTCTGGCCCAGCAAGTGAGTCTTGAGCATAAGTAAAGAAACAAAATTTCTAACTCAAAAAAATGACAGTGACCAACCTTGGGCCTCAATTAAAAGGCCAAGGAAAACAAGAGAGCATTATCTTACATAGATCTTAACATTTTATTAGTAGATTGTCCTGGTTTCAGCTGGGATAGAGTTAATTGTCTTCCTAGTAGCTGGTCCAGCGCTGTGTTTTGGGTTTAGTATGAGAGGAATGTTGAGAACACCCTGATATTTTCAGTTGTTGCTCAGTCGTGTTTAGAGTAAGCAAAGGACTTTTCAGCTTCTCGGGCCCAGCCAGCAAGAAGGCTGGAGGGGCGCAGGGAAGGTGGGAGGGGACACAGCCAGGACAGCTGCCCCAAACTGGCCAGAGGGTATTGCATACCATGGGACGTCATGCCCAGTATAGAAACTGGGGGAGCTGGCTGGGGGAGGAGCGCTGCTGGGCGGAGGTTGAGCAATTGCACTGTGCATCACTTCTTTTGTGTATTCTAATCCTTTTGTTATTACTGTCGCTTTATTGTTGTTATTAGTGTCATTGTTAGTTTCTTCCTTTCTGTTCTGTTAAACTGTTCTTATCTCAACCCACTGGCTTTACCTTTTTTCCGATTCTCTCCCCCGTCCCCCTGGGTGGGGAGGGAAGTGAGTGAGTGGCTGTGTGGGGCTGAGTTGCTGGCTGGGGTTAAACCACAACATAGATTAAGCAGTTTAACAAATCTCATTCATTCTGTTTCTCAATTAATAAATTAAGGGTTACCAAATAATCAGCACATTCTCTAAGAAATAAGGCATCATTAAAATTCTGGCTTCTCATTACTAGCAGCCAGCCCAGTTTCTTTCGTTTTTAAAGAAAGAATACGCACGTCTGTAATGCAAGTAATAACCAAAGACACAGGAAACCTATGTTTACATCTCTGGTGTGACACAGGCTTCTTGTGTGTCTTTGGGTAAGCTCCCCAGCTTCTCTGTGTTTCAAATGTACTGCAGTACTTCTCTGCCTCCCAAAGGTATCATGATGTTGAAGTAGGTGATGCTTAGATGCCTTATTAAGGAGGCCATGATACTCATACTACATGCAGAAGTAAAGGTAAGAGTATCAAAGGCACAGTAGGTGCTCAGGCACCATTTGCCCTCTCTCACAGTCCATGTCATGCAAGTCACCCAAGGTCACCTCCCTCTGTAAATACCACTCATGCATTTTCCTGAACGTTCTCCCATGCCCTTGCTAATTTTAGCCTCTATACTCCACTGAAAAGGTCTCTTTTGTACCCTCAGCTATTTCATATGACTCTGTAAACTCAGGCAATGCTCACTTAACTATCCAGAAACAAGTCCTAAAAGACCCACTGTTAAACTTCCGGTTTAGGCTTCTTCCTAAAAATAGTCCTTGGATTGCATGTGGGCTAGAGACATGATTTCATACCTACTATTCCTGGAACTTCTTTCCTGACCGTGAGCACCACCCGGTTATAACCTCTCCTAAATGCACTTCCTTAAGGAGACTTCTAAAAGATAAATGATGGGTGTGATGTTGCAAGCCTGAGGTTGCTTTGTCAACAAGGAAGAGGTTCTTTGTCCCCATGTGTGAGTGTGATAATCACTGAACAAAACACAGCATTATTGGTACAGGTATTCCAAGAGACCCTGCATTCCTACCACGCCTATTTTACATTTGCCTCCTCACGCTGCCAGTGTTTCCTATTACTTCTTTCTTACCAGATCTGTAATGTAGTAGCCCCACGTCTGTAAGTCTGGGCAACAGCTGTTCACATCCATGCTGCCATGGTCCTCATGATGAATGAGAAAACTCTTCTGTTTTATGCTCTGGGCATTGTAAGCCCACTGAAGTACTTTGTACTAACAGCAAAGATAGGCTGCTTTGGCTGTGTTGGAGAGCAGTACCTCTAAGGAAGAGAAGGGCTGTGGAGATGTGATAGTTCTATACAAAAAGAGGGTGCTCTGCTCTCTTCCTTGACCTTCTGCCATACCCTACTGTTGGGGGAGTGTCTACCAAATCTTGATCAAATCTATGTTCAGCATAGACATTTCAGAATTAATCAGGTCAGAACAGAATCATAGAATCACAGGATCATAGAATGGCTTGGGTTGGAAGGGACCATCAAAGGCCATCTAGTCCAACCCCCCTGCGGTGAGCAGGGACCCCT
>JAVKLA010000084.1:1428001-1438283 GCA_034782735.1 Sagittarius serpentarius
CTGGCCACGCTTCTCTTGATGCAGCCCAGGATCTGGTTGGCCTTCCGGGCTGCGAGTGCACATTGCCGGCTCATGTCTAGCTTCTCATCCACCAGCACCCCCAAGTCTTTCTCCGCAGGGCTGCTCTCAATCCCCCCATAGTGTCTGGTTTACTTCAGATAAGATGTGAAAGAAGTGGTGACATTACTGGTTGCTAAAGAAAAAATCCCTTTACTTTTTTTTTGATAGAAGCAAACGTCCTTGCCCCCGTTACTGGCCAGATTGCCATTGCTCATCCCTGAAAAGTGTTTGATACCAAAATCTAAGTGATGGTATCCTTTAAAAAGCAACAAAAACATTATTCCTAGAGCAGCTATTGGAAAGTTACCTTGATGGTACAGAGAGGGATGGTGTCTGAATATGAGATATAGTCCTCATCTAGAGACCTTGCCTTTTGTCACCTGAGTAACTCAGCCCCTCATCCATACCTGCCTGGTCTCATAATTGTACAGTTAGTGTTACAGTGTTTTCACTGAAAAGCCCCGTTTCCTGGAGTCACATGGTTTCATGTAAACCTCAGCTTTCGCTTGAATAACAAAAAATAAGCAAATTCTTTGTGACTTCAGAAAAAACAACAGAAGAAGCTTGCAGGTATGACTGCATGACTCACAGAAGGCAGCAATAAGGAACACAATTTTATTTAATGGTTTTAAAGTTAGCTTCCTATCACTTTTCAGATGTTTGAATGCATGTATTTAACAGGTCATATATAAGGTAATGGGACAGTATTAGGAACTGAGACACCAAGATGTTAAGGCTACATGAAACAGGAAGATGATTGCAGAGATGGAAGTGGAATCAAGTTACCAGCATCTTAAATCCAGCTTTCCTACAGCTGTCTTGCTGGAAATGGAACTGTTAACCTTATAGCACTGAAAGATGTTATTTGCAAGACTTGGGTTGGGGATGGTGAGCAAAACAGAACATTAAGATGTTAAAGTTGCAACAAAACCTCAATTCTTTAACAAAATGTCATCTACATGTGACAGAGGAACAAAGTCACTATGAAGCTGGAAGCCTATAAAGTGGTGACTGATGGCTTCATTGTGTTTGGGACAATTTCAGAAAGCAATTCCTCAGTACTTGCTGGAAGAGCAGTTTTTCCACTCTTCCTTAGGCTGGGAGCCAGACTGGTCTTTCCCAGAAGTGAGGAAAATAAGCAGCTTTAGCTGGAACTCTCCTGACACATTCCAGCAAAAGGACTCTTCCAATACAGCCCCTCCAAACAAAAGCATGATTGTTCACAGGCCCATAAAAACACTGCTTGCAAATGTCAAGTGAGCAACTTTGAAAGAGGAAACCAAGTTTTGATAGATGCCAATCTCTAGTCACCACCAGGCTGCCATCCTGCTCTGATGATTCATACACAAAGTGTTATCAAGAAAGGCCTAGAAAGCTGTGTGTAATGTGTGATTTCCTTCCTCTTCCTCTCCAAGGGCAGCAGTTCACATGTGGCCCAACTGACCTTTAGTCTCTGAAGGGATGAGACACTAAAGAGCTGACAGAGGTGTGTGTTCAGGAAGAGAAGCATTGAAGTCTTACATTTACTTGGTTTTCTGGGGCTGCTTGTGTTTCATGCATTGGTTCTTTCCAAATTAAAGCAGGGGAAACAAAAGAAGTCAGAGGTTTGTCTTCTGGCCTTGGCAGAATTCTTTCACGCTTGATGCTGTTGCTTACAATGTACACAAGCAGCTCACTGCTTAAAAGAAGCCAGGACACTAATGGGATAGAAAATCCCAGGCAGCTCATTTTCTTTCTCAAAAGCTGTCAAATCCTATCTGCAGCAGGATGCAAATTGCTGTTACGATGCAGAGTGGAGGTGCTGCAGCAGTCTTACCTCCAAACCCAGGCCAAACTGCAAATCCCCATGCAAACACACCCTTGTGTTTTTATTACCTGCTGAAGAGTTACTTTCTCCACTGTGACCTGAGTCTCTACCTTCGTGCATAAACATGAGGAGGTCACCAGGGAACATCAGAGCCCTCTCCCAGGAGCCTGCGGAGGTGAGCAAGCACGCTTGCTTGGGGAACCAATTCTGTGACTGACTTCCTGGTCCCCATCCAGAACTCCACTGCCTCAAATTATAAAGACAGTAGCAGTACAAAGGAACTACAGGGTCCTGCAACAACATTAGTGTTAACACCTCTGGAGTTACTGAAAAGCCACTGGGTTAGGAGTCAGTTGCACCTTCTCAAGCTCCCCCACCAGCCTACTTTCCCCACGTCCTCAGGCTGCCGGAGAGAGACTGGAATTTTTCCCCCTTCCGCTGGTCTATATGAGAATCCCTTTGCTGTCAGTACAGCCTCACAATACTTTCTGAAGAAAGCCAGTACTATAACCATTGCAACTATTGAAAAGTCAAGTTTTACTCCAGTAAGTAAAGCTTGTAGGAGTCAGGAATACACTCCAGGATCTGATCCCATGGCAGCTGACACCAAGCACATCAGATAGAGAACAGCAGACATTTGCTAACACCAGGATGCTGTATTTTTGGCCACATTTCTCTTGTTTGCAAGTGACTGTTGCAGTTATAGAGCAGGTGGCACCTTGAAGCTTGACAACACAGAGTTCACTCTTTTTTTCAGAACTATGAGCCAAGGGGACATAACCTGGAAGGCAAGAGCTCCCTCAGTTTCCATCGAAGAGGCTATTTCTGTTTCACACCAGGTGAACAATAGCGTGTGACACCCAGCAGAGAGCACTGCAGACCCAGAAAGGATTCTGGTCTGGGGGAAGGCGAATTCTCACAAATTGATCGTAACAGTTTTTAACGGGATTATTATTTTTTTTTTCTGGAGGGGTTTTCTTCTCCTTCTTTCCCCATACCTTTTTTTTCCTGGCAAATGAATACAGCAACAAGTCAAACCAATCCCAGCTTCTCAGGAGAAGTTGAACAGATCATAGCCAAGGTCATATGTCAAAGTAAAAAATCATCAGGATATGCACAGGGTCAGAGTGGGGTTTAGGGCTGCCAGCCGCATTCATCTGAAGTGTGAGGGTCAGTATAAAATGCTGAGCCTATCTTTAAAGAGCATGTGGCCTTAAAAATAACATGATCCAGGTACCTTGGTACCTCTTGATTTTGGTACAGAAATAATTGGAGATCGTGTTCTCGAACATTTCTCTAGAAATATAACAAAATTTTGCTCCTCTTGTTTTGAGATGAGATTCAGCTCACATCATTTCGCTCTGGAAATTGAGCTTTTAAGAGTAGTGATACTTGATGTGAAATCACAAGGCTAGTGTTTCGAAAGAGCAGAGAAAATGAAGGCAACAACAAAACTACATCTGTGATGAATGAAGTAAAATCTCTGGAGCAGTCCCTGTAGACTGACTTTAAAGAACTGTATTTACATTTGATATTTGTTCTGAGATGCAAGATAGGTGTGTGCCAAAGGTACAGTCTTACCACATCAGGGAGGAAAATCAAATTCTGAGGTTGGCCATGGTTTTCCTCCAAGTCCCTTTCTGTTCCTCATTTATTTACCTGTAAGTGAGGGATTACGTTTTCTGTTCACAGCTTTGTCTCTTGTCTGTTTAATTTAGGAGTTCTTTGGACTAGAGAGACTTGTTTATTAAAGGCTTGGGTGCTACTGTATTGCACAAATGAAGATAATTCAAGCATTTACAGATTTACGTAAACATTCTGAATGCTGTTATACTTACATTTCTCCATATATGCTACTGACTTACATTTTGATTAAAGTATGATTTGGGATAATCGGTTACTCAAAATACTGGTTTATTTCTGAATAATAAGCAGTTAATAACATCTGCTGTTGAAGCCAAGAACTATTATAGGTTCCACAAAAAAAAGTAAACGAAAAAAACCCCCTCAACACCACTTCTTTTATGAATTACTAGACAGGACTGCTACTAAAAAGAGGAAACCATTCCCTACACATCACATTGCACAAAACATCCTCCCAGCTGATATATAAGGATCTCTGTTGAGGGGAATCTGGGGCCTGGTGCTGGGCAGGCTAGCTTTCTTGGGCAAAGAACTCCATAGGAAAAGGGTAATTTAAGGAGTTCTACATCCACACGGATGGACATCTTGAATTCATTTCTTTTGGAGTCTGTTGCCAAAACAGCTCATGATCTGGCCTGCGTACCATTCTGCAGACAGTAGCAGTTTTGTTTAAATCAAGCCCTCCAGTTTTGATTATGCAGATTAGCTGCAAAGAGACCCTTCCTCGCCAAGTACAAGGCTGTCTGTGCAATGTGTATTCCACTGCAGCAGTGAATATTAAGACAGGGCAGGTCATTTTCTGATATTTAGTGGCTCAAGCCTTTATCACAAGAGGGTCACATCAGAAGATGCAACACTTGTCTTGGCTGAATGCCATCCTGGCAGCTCTTCACCAAACACAAATCTGTAAGCAGGTCAGTCCATTTCCAGCTTCTCTAATGTCTCATGAGCCAGTGGACACAGTAAATATACCTTGTGAAGCCAAGCGGTCTTTGTACCTTCCCCTGGGACACCACAGTAAACGCCCACACAGTTCTGCTTTCCAGAAACAAGATTATGGTGCCAATTACAGCACAAGTACTGAGCTTTTCCCAGGCTCAGGAAATAAACCTTGGTGATCAGCTGGGCACCACCATGTTTGAGTTACACACAGATACACAAGGATGGAGACACTCATCCCCACATCAATTGATAGCACAATCAATATATCAGACTTCCCTTTCTTTATTGCAAGTCTTTCATCGCTGTGAATATGTCTCATTAGGATCTGGTCATTCATTGATCAGATTACTGTCATGATGTACTCTGTTTAGCTTGATTTTTATTCATGACGTTGCATTGGAGTATAGTCAGGGGAGGGTTCTCTAGGCAGTAGATCAAACTCACCTACGATAGCACTGAGATCAGAGAAATGGCATTAGCAAATTGCAGGCCAGATTAGTGCAGATTTATACAACAACAGAAAAAATGTGCCACTCACCTAATTCTTACTTGTTCTCCTGAGTGTACTAATTGTAGCTGCTTCACTTGATTAATAGAACTGAATGAACAGTGCCTTTGGAATCGGTGTCAAGAAAATCACTTGGCACATAAGAAACCTCCCTTTGAAGCCAGGTGGCCTATAGCCCTTCTAGGATGTCTTGCTGTTTTGCAGACGTGTTGCTGAGGTCTGTAGGCATGGGGTAGTTTCTCAGCTGCCCTGTTCCTGGAGGGATCCTTATTTTAGAAATGCCAATGGCCTAACAAAAACCAGAAGAGCTCTCTCGATTGGGACAACAGCAAACAGATATCTCAGTCTTGTGACATGCCACATCAGGATCAAAGTTCTTCTGAAACTAAAGTCTTCTCACTACTGTTATCTGTAGTGGACCTTGGATTATTTTTTTTCTTTTTTTTTTTTCTTTCCCCTGATGCAATTAAGATGAAGCAATATTTCTCTTTTAAATCTTTCCTCTGGACATGTTTCTTCTGCTGTGACCACAAGGAGCTAGTCAATAATTAATAGTACCACCAAAACATACCCTGATGGCTCCTGTGCACATGCACAGGAAGGTGGAAATTTACACTGCTAATAGCGTACACCGATATATTTTTTCCATACAATTTCAATTTAATTTTCCCATCCTGGTATTTATTCTGATACAAGATGCTGTTTTGCAATTGATGTTATATAATTTGAACGTAGATTAAGGTAGTCTTCCCAAAAAGGTCCTTGTCTTTTGGAGCAGGAGGTAACAGAGAAGGAAGTAGCATCAGTAAAATCTTAGTGGTTTAGTTATACTGGTATAATTAAAAAGGAAACATGTTTCCGCATATCATTAACCTGATGAGATTTTTGGTTTGCCATGTATACATAGCACAATGGGATTTCTGTGGCCTAACATAATTGAAATAATAACAAAAAAGCCATAAAAAGAAGGAGAAAAAAATCACTTATTCTAATAGAATAGTAAATGACACCATATATATATATATATACAATTTTCTTTTATAATTCACCTTTAAAGGATACATTTCTAGTCTAGTTGCTGAATTAGTATTTAGCCATCTATCTCTTAAACTCTGATATTTATTGACAAAATAAAAAGGAACTCAAAGCTTCTGTTGGATTGCATAGATATTTCTCCAGTTAACCTTATCTGTAGTGAACTTCTGAGTAATAAAAATGCAGTCTTAGTGAGTGATGCTTTTAAATTGAATCGTATCCATCAAGTAGCTATTTTTGCCCTTACGCTTTCAAGAGATTAAGGGTGAATTCAAGGTAGAGACCAGTTGGCATGCCAAAACCACCATGTTTTTCTGCAGAGTGTACAAGGTTGGGAAAGTTTATAGATGGGAGAAAGCACAGATAAATGGCAGTTCAGATTTTTAAGGGGTGGAAAGTAAGGAAAAGCTTCCTATGTCTGTCTTTCAGAAACACACAGTGATAGCTTTCCTCTCCAGCTTTAAATACTCCTAAACTCCTGTCTCTGATTATAATTTCTAATATGCCTCCTTGAAAATGCTAGTTTGTACCTTGCAATGGGAGCATAGTTCTGCACAGCTTATCATTATTTATAGCAGTATAATGCACATTTGTTCATGATAATGAATGGGCTCCGTAGGGCATGCTTGCATGATTAATACTATTCAGTGGGACTCAGGCCAGGTCTGCTCTTTGCCAGCGCAGCCCTCAGTCAAGAGTTTCTTTCCAAAGTAACAGTTCATCCCTAATTCTCCCCTTGTACTTTGCAATTTCAGAAATTGCTGAGCACCAGCAATGCAACAGTACTTTTTGCCTGAGCTGTCCTGCACTCCAGCTTCTTCAGCATTATACAGCTCTTATGTAGCAACTAAACTCATAGCATTGGTGGCTAAATGTCATCCAAGCCTTTGTGACCTTTCTGAATTTAAAAAAAAATAATTATGTATGCATTTTACCCATACCCACTCCCTGTGATTTTTGCCAGACTGAAAATCATGCGTACAGCTTTGCCAGTTCAGAGGACAGACTGAAAAATGCATTTATTTTAGGTACTTCTTTAGAAAGTGGGTTTGAATCCCAACAGTGCTATAATCATTCATTTTGAGTAGTCCCAGGCCTGAATGTAAACAGAGCTGCTCTTTCCCAATTCAGCTGAGATTTTGAAACCACTGCAGCTTTGAAATATTAGTTACTGCAGGTTTTAAATAACTTGTAATGCACAAAAATGCATTCCTTCACAGGAATCTCACTTCATGTGTTATAGCAACAAATTTTTTTTTGTTGCTTTTTAAGAGTTCAGTTTTCATAACTTCTTGACAATAGGAATGTTACTCCTTATCCAGAGAGCAGATCTCCTTTTCTCTCCTAGAGATCAAATGTGGAGCATGTGCCCCAGCGTAACAACAGTCAAGACCTGTTCCATATCTGCATTTACAGCATAGACAAAACATCTCTCAGGATGTTATTCACTATTCACTTAGGCCTTTGGTGGGCTGACTTTAGCAGCTGGTGCCTTCTAATTTAGGGCAGGTACAGGGACATGTAGACTGATGTACAAGCAGGGGTGTTAAGGGAATGGGGAACTGAAGTTCAGAAAGATACTGCACTCCCTTATGCCAGGATTCAAATCAGTTGTGGCAAGTTGGAGCAACTCGTTATCCAGATCAGCTTTTGCCCTAGGCCAAAACTCCATTTTGAATAGGAAAATCTTAAATGCAGCAAAGAGGCACTTTTCTTTCCAAATGCAAGGATAAAGTAAGCCATTGGCACTTAAGTCTTCACATATGGCCATGAAGGACGGAACCTGGCATTAGCCCCGAGGACATCAATATCTTGTGGTTCCCTTTCTTACATGAAGATTCTTGGAGATTTAATAACCAAGGATGTGCTAACTTCTACTGTCTTGGTCTCACCACAATACCTTCCTTTCGTACAATACTCCATGGCTTTATATGAGCTCCAGAAAGCATTAAAACAACATCTGTATGTATGTTAGCAAAGACTTTTGTAAGTGTGTCACTATTTTTCAATACTAAATGAATGAGGAGCTGTAAAGTCCTGTAATGACAGGAAGGCTGTTCTTTTTATAGCTGAACTATCTACCTGGATGTTTACATGTGCCTGTAGAGGGAGATGCACTTAGGATTTTAATAAGATTTTAAAATTATACAGGGTGGTAGCTTTTCCTGGAAAATGCTGACTTCAGGGACAGCTTGGGGAAGATGTTAGCCCAACTTCTAAATGAATTATGTGTTTGTGCTTACTGCAGTTTTGCACTTAGAATTACTTTTATCCCCTAGATCTATGCCTGCTCAATGTCTTTCAGTTATAATTCATCTTCCCCATCAAGACACTCAGCAGCAGTTTGGGGAGACTTCACAGGCTTTACAGGAAAATGCAGAGCTTTATTGATTTAAATACTCTGTATTTGACTCTCTCATGAAACCCTATGTTGCTGGGTGGCAAGGGAAAGAGGAAGTGTGCTTAGGACTCCTTTTTGCCTTCTGTTCTGTGCATTAGACAGCAAAAATATCTCAGCAGTCTCATAACTACACAGTCTTGTGCTTCTATCTTGCTTAGCTGTCATTAGAAAATAGCTGCCATTGTTGAGTTTAGAAACACAAGGGAAAGCAGATATACACATACAAAGGGCTGCAATGAGGTGACTTCACCTGCGGGTTTTTCTGCTTACATTATTTTCTTTCCATGTACACAGAGAACCATGCAGGCAGGAACTGTAGTTGCTTTCCATGCAAGTGGAAAACCGTCCTTAACTGCACAGACATAAGCTAAATTTGTGTTGTCACTTAGACACCCAAAGAAGTGTGAAGTACTCTCCACTTACATGAGAAAAAGTCCCTCATCTAGTGTGCAGGGGGTAAACTGAGCTGTCTTTAATGTTTGTGTAGTTTGTGTAGACTGAGAAGTGAGGTCAGAGAGAGATGGGATTATGATTTCTGTCATGTAACCCCAGTCTAGCAATATAAAAGCCCATAAATAACTATTTTTCTCCTTGATGCAACAAAGAGCTTAGCCATCTGGAATAAAAGTGAACGTTTAGGATCTTCTAATCTTGTGTTAGAAATAAATAGTGTCTGCCCCAGAACTTCTGTCTGGAATTCAACTAGTTATACAAGGTGTAACCTTGCTGATAACTAATACTGTTATAATGACTTAAACAAAGTTACTGATTACTTATCTGAACTTTACACTGGCTTTCTTTTTGTTCTAGTACATCAATAACTAAAGCTGTTCTGAAATAGCTTATTGCAGCTGGATTTGTGTGCTGTGTGGAGTGGTGTTTATAAAACAAAATTATCCTTGTGCAGAAGCCAGCATCGCACAAAACCCATTTGCAGTACTCAGGTGGTTCTAATCTGAAATAATTACTTGGATAAACAGTTTCTGCCTGACAACTTTACCATGTTTCCCATGGGACCTTACATAACCTCTGTCCTTTATAAGAATATTGTAACATATAAGGAGAAGAGGTCATGGGATTCATCTACCCTATTTCTAAATGGTTCCAATGGAAGACCTCATTCAGTATTAAAAAAAAAATCACACAAAATACTTAACAGTGTTATTCAGTCTCTCCTTAAGTGATTCAACTAAAATGTCATGTATGAACGTGGAAAATAAAGCCTTTTCAGAGCATTTCCAGAGAAATAACTTCTTTCTGATTGAAGCTCCGGTTTTCTCTAGGACTTGCTTCTCTCTGATGCAGAGTTTCAGACAGCCACTGCAGGCCAGTTTTTTAGGTAGAGGCTAGTCTGTCCCGTGGGCTTCCCAGCCAGGCAGTCACTGGGGACCAGTTTGCAAACTGTGCCTGCATCTTTAGGCATTCCTTCACCCTGCCCCTCATCTGAAGGCCAGATAGCATGGCCTTGTGTGGATGGAGCTAGCAGGAAGCTATGCAGAGCTGGATTTTCAGATGAAAATCTGCTTAGCTCCATAGTATTTACACCATGAGAATCCAGCCTAATAATTTTAGTGCCTCTGTGAAGGAGACTTTGGCAGTTAAAGCACAGACTTTTCCAGGGCAGCAGAATATGGGATTTACTTTGTAAATGAGAGCACATTGTCTGAAATGCTCCTTCCTGCTTCCTCTCTATAGTTACTCTAGGTCACAGCTGCTTGTTAAGGGCTGGGCTGTAACAGCATCTGTTTGCCCAGCCTGCTGCAGCCCTCACTGCACTGGCCAGGGCTCACCCCCAAAGCAGAGAGCACCCAGCTCAGCACTAGTCTCTTCCTGGAACATGGGGCAGGGGCTTTATTACTAGCTCAGATTGCCTTCTTCCCCCCCA